>JAPYYQ010001647.1:0-39335 GCA_030522585.1 Anagyrus pseudococci
ACCGCAGCTAACGTAACGGCATAAGTCTGTAATAATTTTCGTCCCAACCCTGTATATGAACGGCATAACGCACGCGTTATAGTTACAGAATCAAGCCCCAGCAGAGGATTCAAGCTTGCCTGGCACTTTGCGTACCGTACAGTCTCGCGCACCGGGCCATGGACTCCGAAAGGAACGGCGTGCCTTACTCCCAGAGCGGCGACAAGGGACAGGACGAGGTTAGGATAGCGCGTGCGCCCCCACCCCACCGTAGCCGGCGGTTCTCTCTTCCCTTTCGCGACATCCGCGGGCATATCTGCTGCTCCGGGATATATCGGTTCTTGGATTTGTTTTGCTTTCGAGCTCGCAGAAAGATGGCTGGGCAACGGGCTTTGTTGCACGCTAGCTCGCTCGTTTTATCATCGTTGACGCTGCAAATTTTTCTTCTTTCAATGCGACTCTCCGCAAAAAAACTTGCCAATTTTTTTTTTTCTCTTCTTTTCATTTAGGCATGATGAAATGCAGGGGTATTGCTATATGTAATTGTATCGTGTTATTTCACGAGTTAACATGAACAATTTTTGCGTTATCTACTTTGTCTTTGTTATTTTTTTGAAGAATTTATGAGCTGTAGATTTGCTTTACATTTTCAATTTCTTTGCAGAAGTTACTCCAACCATTTACTTATATTCTCCAAGTGCCAGGAAAGCAGATAAGAGGAAAGCTTGCACATGCTTTTAATTATTGGTTGAAAATACCAGCTGACAAGCTCCATGCTGTTGGTGATATTACACAAATGCTGCATAATTCCAGTCTCCTGTGAGTTTAGTCAACTGTTCTTTAAAATGCTCATGACATTATTCAGTATTTTAAGATAAGATTGTTAAATTCTTGATCTGAGTGTATAACTGTAAATATTAAATTTTAAAACAAAAATTATATATTTTAAAATATTAAAAACTGTTACTTATTATAAATTACTTGTTTACAATTTAATTTACATATTTTTAATAACTCATATTTGAAAAACTAAATACTATTTTGATAATTTTTATGTTAAATAGCCTTTATCAATGTTTTTTATATTCAAATTACAGAATAGATGATATTCAAGATAATTCCATACTTCGCAGAGGAATTCCAGTTGCTCATTCTATTTATGGAGTTGCTAGTACAATAAATGCTGCTAACTATGTTTTGTTTATTGCCTTGGAACGAGTGCTTTCTCTCAATCATCCTGAGGTTTGTTTGACATATCTATTAAATGGAATTCTTTGAAAGATCCTCTTTGAATTAGTAAAGTTATTTTCATATCCAGGCTACACAAGTATACACTCAACAACTTTTAGAACTCCACAGAGGTCAGGGAATGGAAATTTACTGGAGAGATAATTTTATATGTCCTTCAGAAGGAGAATACCGAATTATGACTATTCGCAGTAAGTAGTACAATCTATGCATTCAATTTTTGAGCAATCACTTCAATATATCAAATTATATTTAGAGACTGGAGGATTATTCAATTTGGCTGTACGACTGATGCAACTTTTCTCAGATTGCAAAGAAGATTTCACACGGTTGGCTGGAATTTTAGGTTTATATTTTCAAATAAGAGATGATTACTGCAATTTGTGCTTGCAGGAGGTAATTACAAGTTTTTTTTATCATCTATTTGATTAATGAAATTAAAAACATCTAAATATTGTGTTTTTTAGTATACAGAAAATAAAAGTTACTGTGAAGATCTGTCTGAAGGGAAATTTAGTTTTCCCATAATACATGCTATCCAAAACAAAACAGATGGTGGCCAAGTTCTTAGTATCCTTTTCTAATTTTTCAACTAATATATTTATAAAATTATTTGCATACAAATTATTTAAATTATTTAAATTTTATGAAATTTAGGTCCAAATTTTTTACAGAAAGTTTCCTTAATAATTAAATCAGATATTTTACGACAAAGGACAAGAAATGTTGAAGTAAAAAGATATTGTGTGAGTTTGTTGGATAAATTTGGTTCCTTTGCATACACAAGAAAAGTTTTACTGGATCTTGATAAGCAAGCTCGAGACGAAGTTGAAAGGCTCGGTGGAAATCCGTATTTAATAAGTGTTCTTGATGAATTACTTACTTGGAAACAAGAGTTAGATGGTTCGAAAAATGATGCGCAATCTTAGGGTTGTTAATTTAAATGAAAAAACTGTTTTATAAATATCTGTTGGCCACTTACAGAAATTTCTTCTTTGAAGAAAGATTTGTACCTTAATTCTATTTTTAAAATATTTATGGAGATCTATCGCGATTACTAAAGTATTACAAAGACAATTTATGAACAGAAAGAATGCAAGTGCGTTTTATAATATGATATATGTATATTTTTAAACATACTACTAAAGATAGATATAATTTTGGTTAAGCAACACTTATACAATATAAATATTTTCTTCTTAAATATTTGTACATATTTAATTTATTTTTATTATTAAATATTCTCATTTAATTGTGATAATTAAAACTCATATAATTTATTAAACCGATTTTTAAGTTATGCAAAGATTTTTATTGATACAAAAATGCTTTACCAAAGTTATGTCTTTCCACTATTATTTTTTAGAGTTTTCACATATTTTTGTAAAATAAATTAAATTGTGAATTTTTTACTATAAATAAATTTTATGTGTTAATTAGTCTAATTGAAACTAGCAAAAATATTATGTTTTGAGTAACCATTAAAAAATTAAAACCTTTTTAGGAAAAAGATAGTCAAAGTTTTTACTTCTTAAATAGATTGGAACTATTTTTACAGGCATTTGCTGACTAAATATGAAGTTATTTTTTAAGAATTAAACTTTACATTAGTAAATGCTTGTTAAGACACATTTAACGACATATTCTACTTATTTAAATGTAAAAATTAAAAATTCAATTTTTTGTAAATATTTCACCTAATATAATAGTGCAAAGTAATTTTTTAAAAAAATAATGTTTATGTACAAATGGTTTTACCTTTAGCTTCACTTTTTACCGTTTATTTATTTCTCTATACGAGAGAGTTTTACATATACTTACAATATTCTTGTATATTTTCTGTAATCCTTGTTAATACTTTTTTGATATGTAAAGCCTACATTAAACGACTAAACTGCAACCTTGAAAATTGTTCTTTTTTAAAGTTATCAAAATAATGTTTTAAATTTTAAATACTGAATATAAGTTGTATAAATTCAGAATTACATTTGAACCATGCCTAATATGTACAATGTATAGTTATTTTGTTGTATATAAAAAATATGTCATAAAGATGAATATGTACAATTATTCTCTAAGACACATTTATTCCACTGTTGGCACAATTATTGATATAGAATTGCACTTTGCACTTATATTATTGTGTTAAATAAAACTAAATATTTACAATTTACAATATGATAATAAACTGTGCATCTTTACAAGTATACTTTGAAACATAGTTGCTCAGACTTTGATGTTTTTTTTCAAATTTAGTTTATAAATGATCAACTTTCACAAGCAAATACTTTCGCTTTATTTTTTCCTAAAATTTCTATAGATCTTGAAAAAGTTATTAAAAATTCAATTTAAAAAAATGTCTTGTAAGCCACTTTTTATTAAGTTTAAAATACCTATTTTTACTCTTATCTTTTTCTGAACTAAACAAATTGTACGAAACTATTTTTTTATGACATCCTTTTGGATTTTGTAAAAAAGGATTATTGAAATTTTTATACTTTTAAGTGTGTAAAGAAAAAGATGCCTAATGTATCAAAAATTGAGAAATTATTTAGGTTGTCGAAAGCTTAATGACTCTTCGACATCGCTAATTGTTATCAAATTTCAACGTTTTTACAGAATTTCATGAATTTTTATTGATAATGTATATTTTTACAAATAAATAAATATTCACGAAATGTGCTTTCATTGAATGTATTTATTTCCTTAATTTAAAAAACGCAACTTTTATTCCTGTCCCAACAATAGAATACAGTAAATGGAAGTACATTGAAAATATTAAATGAACTTAAAAATTAAATATACAAATCAAAATAATTTAATTTTTACAATACAACTGAGAACTTGAGAATTGACAGTTTGAGTCGGAGAGCGCAAGGAAGAAGACTCACGACTACTTTTAATGAATTTTCATTCAAATGAAGCGGATGGAGACACGCGTCGCGCGACCATTTTACCTATAGTCCGTTGACAAGTGCTCGTTGCTACCTGTGCCCCTCTCCTAACTTATGTGATAAGGAAGGCGAGCACACGTCGATGGCTTTTGTACGTGACACAATTATCCAATGCGCATTTATCTTTTTTTTTAATTAAATTAACAGTGTAATTATATTTTCTAAATTGAAGATCTAGTCTTTTTTCGATATCAAAAAATACATTACTTTGAATTGATTTCTCTTTTTTCAGCGTAGTCAATCAGAGAAAAGGAGAATCAGACAGGCAAACGGTATATGCTTGCTTCACCATATGCATTTAAAAAATCGGCTATTTCTTACACGGAAAGCATAAACTAAAAAAAAATACCGATTTCTTCGCGTTTTTATTATCTAACATTTTGAATCATTTAGCATAACGTACGATGGCGAGTGTCTTTATGTGCCTCAATAGACTTGACAAGGTCGAATTTTGGAGAATTTCAAGGCACATCCACTGTAGATACTCCTGATTGGTAAAAAAGTCATGTCTTTGGAAAATAAGCATAAGTATGCGCTGTGTAAAAAGCCACTATCGTTTTTCAAAATCTAATGCCACTGGTGAGAATCAACATCGCGTCAATTCATATGGAATATCTCGATAGAATAATTATTAATAATCGCTCGTGACGATAATAAAATAACCGATCATGTCAGCCTTAAAATTTATTGGATCATCGCTGATATCGGACCGGTCATGATCGGTTACTCTTTGACGATCAAAAAATTTTACGGTCATTTTGTATGCTAAAAGAAAACTTTTTTTTACCATACTTTTTTCCTGCAACCGGTTAGTAAATTTTTGAACAGTCATGTATTTGCATAGAAAATAGGAAATTAAAAAATTTCTGACACTTAGACTGACCCACGTAACGTCAGAAAATGTTTCGTGATCAGTCAATTCAATTCCGCAGTAGAATATATATGTATATATATATAGGGTGGAAGCGCGGGAGGGAGAGTCAGCTGGTCTCAGCTCGTCAGCTGTGCTCTCTGCGCTGCATGATATGGGTCTATATCGTTAGTATAGTGCCGCTGTCGTCTGCCGCGCGTATAGCTATAACCGAATTTATTATGTATTGTAGCCGTTAAATTGGTGTGTGGTGCTGCACAAGTTAAAACGCTCAGCTGCATCCCCGGTACCGTGTGTGCACTGCTCTGCCGCGCTCCAAATTATTATACATATACCTACAGATGCTAAAAAATTGTCTACGATGCATCATCGTCCTTTCGGTAGGATAGCTCAAGCCGATGAAGAAAATGATCAAGAAGACGATCCTTCGCCGCTCGGTAGCTTTGACGATGATGACGAGCAGCAGCCCGGGTAAATGATGGCCTGTCGCCGCCTCAATTGACTCTCCTGCATAAAGCTAAATACATGCGCACACACACGCACAAACACACTCTGTACCTACATCTGTCACCTTGACTTTAAACTAATTATCACTTGCGTGTTCATTCCACTTTTCCGCACTCCGCCCCCCCCCCCCCCACACACCCTCCTTCCTCTCTGCGCTCTTGCCTCCCCCGCGTCCTCCCTCGCCGCGCCCAAATCTATACGCAGCATGACAATATATTCAATACTGAATTAGCTGTGTCTTTCCGCCAATCACAGTTACCGTTCGTATCAATTGGACGTGCAGGCTTTAAAAACACATTGTAACTTCGAGTATGCGAATCGCGTTTATCTCATTCTAGTCTCTAATCTATTTCTAACCATTTATAACTTGTGCATTTTTCTCCTTCTTTTTTTTTGTTTTGTTGCTTAATTACTAGTTTTCTTACCAAGAACTAAGCTTTAGGTTTCTTTGTTATCCATTATCAGGTATGTCTTGACTTACATTAAGTATTAATGATATTTATAAACTCAATTTACATTGAAAAGCAGTGCTTATTTTTCTTTTGTCTTTCATCATCTTACAATGATTCTACCATAAGGTTTAATTGCCAAATATAATAAAGTATATTTAGATAAATAATCTATAGTAATGTATTAAACATTTGTCTTAAATATTACTTTGCATTTAACATTTTGATAAAGATGTGAATAGAAATATGGTTGAACTTAATGCTATATGTATATTTTAAATTTAAATATATTAAAATTTGTAGTAAAATTAGTAATAGTTGTTAGTTTTTTTAGATTTTAAAATTGTTATTAGAACATAAAAGAGGTCTCAAATAGTTTTCAGCTCATAAGAGCTTATATAAAAAATGTTGTAAAGAGGATGTATGGAGTCATGTAATATTTGATATGATTACAATATTTAGAAATACAGGTAGGAAACTATAAGAATAGGAATTTTTACTGACTTTTCTTTTTAAATTTTACTTTTTACTCTCTTTTTTACTTTACTGTTTTTATCTACTTACTTTTTTTATAATTTTTTTTACAATTTTAATTAATCTTATAAGCAATTACATTCTGTAATGTCTTTTTATTTTTTTATTTGTTAGGTCAAACTATTGGTACATTGTCAAATACTTGTTTTGTTCTACCATTATTTGATCTTCTACCTTGTCTTTTATTTTCTAACACACACTTCCAAGACTGAACATAGCTAATATTATTGTTTATGTTATTGTGTAAGAATATTATATTCAGTTTGCTTTTATCATGAGGTATGAATAGAAAAATTTATTTTATTGTAATAATATAAGACTTAATAATACTTATTTTATCTAAATAAAGTTTTATAATTTTTTTGTCTAATTATTTCTTTTATTTTCAAAATGTATAAATATATCTATTTCTTATGAAGTTCTAATTTTTTAGTGACAAGTGGAGTTTATTTCATGAAAGTGTAAACCATCAGAAATGTGGAAAAATTCGAAACCATCGAAAACAAAAAAAGAAAAAAAAAGAATCAGAAGTTCGAACTATGCCAATCAAAAGAAGGAATACACTTGATGCAATAATTTTTAATGAAATGTGCGATAAAGCTGATCAAGACTGTGAAAATGAGGCAAGAGAAGAAGCTGCAAAAGAAGGTAACAGAAGAAGTAAAAGAACACTGAAAATGTTGCGTACTAATGAACGTGACTCTAAACTTGATGTTGAAGGAACTAATCACTATGAAGTTAGTAGTAAACATTGTTGCTTACTTCCTAAAAATATTAAGGTAAATAAAATTTTATTTATTCCTGAATGTTTATATATAAAGATTTCATATAAATATTTTGTATAAAATTTACAAAGGTTGAAACTAGAAATAGATTCCGTTGCCTGCGATCAAAGCCTGTAGATTCTATAGAAAAAAAAGGTGATTTACTTTGTGAGCTATCAACATTAACAATAAACAATGAGACAACTTCCAATGATTGTTCTACAACATCTCAAAGCTTGCAAGAAAGAGAAAGTTTTCATAATACGTTTTCTTTCCTTATTCGATTAGTAAGTTTGAATTTTGTGTTTTTCTACAATTTTGAATTAATGTTTAATAAAAAGATTAAATTTAATTTGTTTAGGGAAGTACAGATAAAGATCGAATTTGTCGGCGTCAAATGAGCCAAGAAGAAACAAGATGGCAAAATGAATTAAAAGATTTAATTTGGCTAGAACTTCAGGCTTATAATGTTGATCTAAGTCCTATGGCTATGGATGAGTACTTATGTAAACAAAGAGAAGGGGTGCGAACACTTTTAGAAGAAATAATGAACTACAGGTTCTTAAAAATTATTTATGGAAATTATTTGTAATAAACAACATATTTAATATTCATTGCTATGGTACTTTCAGATTTGATCCTAAATCTATTTTCACCAAAGAGGAATCAGATGTTAATTCTGTTCCAATTAGATTATGTATTGAAGGAAGTTCATGTAGAGGATGTCTATCTATGTATTGTAGAGATTGCACTCGAGCTCAATCTGAAGCATTAGTGCAAGTGGAAAATCTTTTAACAAGACTTGAATCAGCTGAAGCTTTGTTTCCATCATCACAAGCATTTGCTTTGCAATATCCTCTGTACAAAAGTTCTGAATTTACAGGTCGAGTCAAAGCAATGTGTCTTTGGTACAACATGACAAAACATCATAGATTAAAACTAGTAATTTTAGGAAAATTATTGACATTATTACATAGAAATAAGAAACAAGATGATAATTTACAATTAGATTCAGGATTAGGGTATGTATATTTAAATTATTAACCAAATCATTAATGTAGATACATTTTTTTAATTTAAGAAATGGTGTTTTAGTTCCCATACTTCAGATAATACCAGTCCTACGGATAGTAATAATAGTAATGTTAGTAATGCTTCAAGTATGCCTCTCACTGATGAAATATCCCTTGCTCGAAGTTGGTACTTGTCGTCTCCAGAATCTTCGTATAATTTTACCGAAGACGATAAAGTAGAACGATTAGAATTTTACGTTACAGAATTTGATAGACAAGCTTACAGGTAAGATAACATTAATGAATTTTGAGATAATATTCGAAGTAGATGAATCGACCAATTTTTCTTTGTCTTTATTACAGAAAATATATCGAGGATGTTTTAAAAACTCGAGGTTTAAGGAAAAGCTTAAATTTTTTGGAGCGTTTGCACACATCAGTACTGAGAAAAGCAAGATTAGCTTTGGAAAAATCCCCAACAACAATAGATGAGAGCACAAACTTCCAAGAGGAATACGAAGGCGATCAAGAATTAAGACGGTACGGAGTTTGGAGTCCAGAAGCAAAAGAACTGAATTTACCTTCTTATAGGTATATATAACTCGTCTTAAAAACATTACTTTAATAACAAACTTTCGCTGAATTACGAATCGCTAGATTTTTTATTTTATAAATACGTTTTTGTAACTTAAAAATTAAAATTCATCATTAAATTTTTTTCTAAATTACTACACGATTTTCAGAGCGGCATTTATTTTCTTGTCACGAGTTCCACTCGATATAATTCACGAATTTTTACGCATGAGATTGGAACAGAAGCCAGAACAGCCGAGTCCATTATCTGTTCGACAGCTGATGCGAGAATTGCGCGAAGGCCTAAGAATCGCATGCTTGCATCGCGAAAGATTTGCCGAGCATTCGCGAACGGCAGCTGCATGCGACGAGCCATGCTCAATGACAAAATTCGACGAAGACATTAAGAAATTTGACAAAAGCTTAAAGTCAGTTTTCGATGTATACTTGGATTACCTGCAGCAGTGGGTCGAAATGGTACACCACGATAGTTTTCATAAGAATTTAATACAAGACGAATGGAGTTTTGTTAAATCGATCGCCAGCAAAATTAATAATGGCGGAGAAATCGCTGGCAGAAAGTTTTGGTAAGTATTGGTAGAAACGTAGAGAAGATGCCCCAATGCGCTTCGCTAATCAACCCCCGATTCATTCATCTAAAAGATAATATAAAAATCTTAACGGTTAACACCAATTAATTAACTAAAAAAGGACCGAATATCCCTGCTTTTTTCAAAAAAATGTTATTCTTAACGACAAGTTGGAATTATTTATTTCGTATATGTAAGTAAGGCAGTTGAAGGAAATTTTTTAACAATCGGCAAGTTAATTGCTTCTTTTTATTTACTTTACTTATTAACATTTACATCATATATAATTTAACAAGTATTATTTCAATAATATGCTATTATAACTTGCCAGGCTTTTTTTTATTTTATTGGGGACTAAATATTAATTTCATCTTACAAAAACTAAATGGTACTGAAAATTAACAATTTCTCGCGTTCTATGATGTAAATGTTAACAATTTAAATAAATAAAATACAAACAATAACAACTTTCCGATTTATTATATAAATATTTTACAGGTACAACTTTCATTGACATATACAAAGTAAATATATCTTCAAACTTGACGTTAAGTGTACTTAACAAAACGTTTTTGGATGTATTATTTTGATGCATTGTGTTTTAACAAACAATCAATATTTTTATTTTACTTTTTATAGTGAAATAGCTAAGATTATGGTAAAACAAATTAATGAGTTTCTCATTGAACGGCCTCAAGATTTAAGGCAAATGCATTCACCTAAATCTAAGAAGAAGTCGTCAATGAGGTGAAATTTTTAATTAAATTACAGATATTTGTTTCACGAGTAAATGAATTTCGAAAATATTTCAAAGCAACGAAATTTTATATTTTATTTTCTAGAGCACATATTATGTCTGTTGGAAGAGAATGGCAAACATTATTTGATGAAGCTCGTGATAAAGCAGTGAAATGTGTTATTTTAGCAAAAATATTACGAGATGACATTGAAAATTTCCAACAGTATGGAGAAGAGTCTCAAAAATACGTCCAATCTTTAATGGTATTTAAAAAAGCCATTTTAATTTATGTATGTGTGGTCCTTTATCTGCTTGTTTTATACAACGTTTATTTTTTTTTAGGAAGCAGTAATGGATCTGAAATGCGTATTAACGAATGTAATCGTAGATTTCCAAAAATACAGCGAAGAATTTGATGAAACGAAACTACTAGAAAACGATTATTCTACATTTCGAATTCGAATTCGAGAAATTCTTCATCATGCTTACAGAATGGGCTTTGAATACTACAAGGAACTTTGCAAGTGCATTACTCACGAGAAAAGATGTTTGATAGTCAAGAGCCTCACGAATTTTGCTTTTTTGTGGATGGATTTCGTTAAGAATTACTGCGAACGAGGCAGAGGTCTTAGACCTCGTTGGGCAAATCAAGGCCTTGAATTCTTGATGATAGTTTGCGAACCTATTAACACCAAACATTTGACCCAAGACGAGTTTGAACAATTAAAAACATCCATGGATCGCTGTATTTCTCACGTCGTTGGAAGTGCTTCCACAAGAGATACGAGCGCAGAAAGAGAAAGTAAGTTCGTCATTTGAAATAATAAAAACTTCTGAAAATTGATAAAATTTTAATATTTACGTTTTATTCAACGAAGGCTTTAGAAAGTTCTCTGGGTCTAGAGCTGCATCACCACATTGTAGAAGTCGAACCTCGAGTGTCAGTTCAGCTAACAATTCTTCAAACGCGTTAAAACAAACGGAATTATTGTCGAAACAATTGAAACCCAGCAGTCCAGGACATACTGACGAAATGTATTCGGCCTCGAGTGATGGAGTTGAAAAGAATTTTAGTAGGCATGAAAGAGTGGCAATAGCCGTTCGCAATCTTGATTGTCAATTAGAACAAAAATTAAGGTCCAGAGAATTAATAGGGCAAATAGTGGACAGGAAAAATGTTGATAAAGTTAAAATTAAATCGCGACGAGTTAATTTCACTTGGCAGAGAGGAATAAAAATAGGTAGTTAATTGATTATTTATATTTACCGAGTGTAATTAGAAAAACTCCCGAATCATTTTACTCTCAAATTATCTATTATTGAGTGTAAAGAATGTCGACGTTATGCACTGTTTCTTTTTTTGTTATTAGGCCAAGGTAGGTTTGGGAAGGTTTATACCGTCGTCAATAATCAAACTGGAGAGCTTTTAGCTATGAAAGAAGTTCAATTGCAGCCAGGTGATTGCAGGGCTATAAAAAGGCTTGCAGAAGAATTACAAATATTTGAAGGAATTCAGCATAAACATCTCGTTCGATACTATGGAGTTGAAATTCACAGAGTAATTAGCGAATCGCGGCCATAAATTTTTTACATTTATTGATAACAAAAAAAAATGTAAATTTTTTTTATCGTAGGAGGAGATGCTTATTTTTATGGAATTTTGCGCCGAGGGAACCTTGGAAAGTTTAGTCGTTGGCAGCGGTAATGGTCTTCCAGAATCACTGCTAAGAAAATATACGCACCAACTTTTACTTGCAGTATCTGTATTGCACTCTCATGGAGTTGTGCATAGAGATATAAAAAGTAAATAAATGAATCATACACATTAATGAAACAAATTTATAAACAGTAACAAATACACATAATTTATTAATAAAATTATATTGTTCTTTTCAGCTGCAAACATTTTTCTTACTGATGAAGGTAACTGTTTGAAGCTTGGTGATTTTGGTTCAGCTGTACAAATAAAAGCTCACACAACTATGCCAGGTGAACTACAAGGATTTGTTGGAACACAAGGTAATTGTTTAGTAGTAAAATTCAATTATTATAATTTTTATCATTTTTTAATTATCCTTAAATTTAATATAGCTTACATGGCGCCGGAAGTTTTTATGAAAAATGAGACTAGCGGTCACGGGAGAGCAGCAGATATTTGGTCTGTAGGCTGTTGCGTAGTTGAAATGGCTAGTGGTAAGCGGCCTTGGTCGGAGTACGACTCCAATTACCAAATTATGTTCAAGGTACTTTTATTAAATTTATTCGTTATTATTTTTAATTATCAATACATGTGCAAGTAAAATTACTACAAGTGATGCTTTATTGTAAAATATAGGTTGGAATGGGAGAAAGTCCACAACCACCAAAACATTTATCCTTGGAAGGTGTTGATTTTATTTCGAAGTGTCTTCAACATGATCCAAGAAATCGTCTAACCGCTAGTATGTTACTAACTCACACATTTGCTCGAGTGTATGAAGATGTAAATGCCGATCTTTTTGCTACTCGATCTTCATAAAATGATTCAAAAATTATTATTTAGAATTTTTTCAATTGGGGAAATAATTTATTTATGTGCAAAATTGTAAATAATTAATTTATATTGCATACAAGATTGTTGTACGAATAATGGTTTTAGAGTATATCAAAGTTACTAATTAGATTTGTAAAAATAAATGTAAGTCATTATTTTTTTATATAAATATATGCTGACAAATATATAAGATGAAGTTAGTAAGCAACAGTATTTTTATAATAACCAGTACGTAAGGCAGTTTTATTAAGGTTCGAAAATTAAAGCGGTTTACTTCGGAATAAGAAATATGCAAGTATAAATACATAAAATTTTCAACAACAAAATGCAGAACTATGTCCATAACGTGATAAAAATTTATTTTTTTTTGGAAAATTAGATATATTTTATAAATTTACAATAAATTGTTTAATAAATTTTTTTCTATATAAATTTACATCGTTTATGTTCTGTACATATGCTTTTTTTTAATTTAAATAATCAACTTAAAACTATAAACAATAGTTAAATTCCACCATTTTATACAGATTTAATGAACAACTGAGTATTTAAACCACTCCAAAATAAAACGACGAAATATTTATCGTCAGTGTAACTTACATTAAACTGGGCATTTAAATTGCAATAAAAATTTCTTAAAGATGCAATTAAATTGATAATAAAAAATATTGTAAAGATAAAATTTACTTAATAACGAAAATCAAAAGAGAAAATTTCACAAGTGACTTTTCATAAAAGGCTTGAGATATTTTTCATAAGAGCTATTAACACTTTCTTGATTTAGAGGGCTTTTCATTGCCTCGTCAAAAAGTCGTTGATAGACATTGCCGTCGTAAGCACCAAGGGCTGAACCAAGGATTTCATCTCGTAAATCAAAGCCATCAGTGATACCGACGGCGTTTGGACGAATAGCTGTCAACAATTCTTCTAAACGTTTTTGCAAGGAAGGCACATCTTCGTTGTTTAGGCACGAAAACTATTAGACAAAGATTGATATTTTTTTAAACGATACAAATTGCCGGTATACCACTTTAACTCAATAAGTATTTTAAATACAACTTACTCTTAAAAAGTCACCAACGTTCCGTAAGACAGAATTGATGCAGTATAATTCGCACAGCTGCATTAGAACGTCGTAAAGTGGCTTCGAAACAGTCACGTTGAGACCGCGAACCGCTTCAGCGAAGCGTAGGACAATAAAGGCACGGCAGTGGGCCTCGGCTGATTGAGCCAATTCGATGCTCGTTTCATTCCAAGCGTCCTCCGATGACATTCCACATCGTATGCGCCGATCCATGTTCTCCGTTGCCAGCTTGATTTTTCTATTTTTTATTAATTATAATTCATTGTTACTTAATTTTGTTCTATAATTAAACAATAAAAAGAAACAAAAAAAATCTATAGTTAAGCATTATTACCCGGCAGCGACAGCCTGATGAGACCGAACAATGCAGGTCAGGGTATTCTTCCAGGGACGTTGCTTGATCCGTCGAGTGAGAAGTTCGAGGTACTTCACGGTTGGTGACAAATTATCTCCGTTGACGGCTTGCTTCCAAGCCTTGACTAGATAGCGCGCCGTCTGCAGCAGCAGAACTGTATTTTCGCCCTCGTACGTGCAGACCGCCGTGACCAGACCGTAAGTTGTGGGTAAGCTACTAGATTCCATGTAACCGTGACCACCGCAAGCCAGTCGCAACTGCTCAACGCCTAGGCTCGCGTCTGCCGAGGCCACAGATTTGAGACAGCAAGCAAGAGCGTGTAGCTGGAATTATAATGTAAAGATAAGCGGAAAATCTCAACTAAAAAGACCTGGTTCGAATTTTAGCAACTCTGTTCCTAACTCAAATTAGATTAAATAATAAGTATGTGTCCTTACCTCTGGTAATCTGTCTAATTCACCTTGGTCCAATTCGGCAGTAACGTTGTTGTACATTTCCCAAATCCAATCGGCTGCCCATTTCAATGCAAAACACGTTGCCAAATGCGGGAATAACTTGTATTGTTGAGTTACGTAATTAATAATTTGAGTCTCCGGTTGACTGAAACGAAAGGAAATTTTGCGAATTTTTTTACTTTTTATGTTTTATGTACTGTAAATGATACACAGTACATTTATTTGATAAAATACAATTTACTTTGACAATTATACTGTATAATTTGCAGTTAACTGTTGGTAGAATAACTAAAATCACTTACTTTGGATTAATTTGCCCTTGCTTTCTCACAATACTGTATCTGATAGCGATAGTTGACGCTTTAGACAAATATCTTGCGACATCCCTTACTAAAACAACTCGGACGAACATCATTGTTCCGTAAGTGAGTTTATCACTTGGGGCTTTTACATAAGTTCCATCCTCTAAAACCTAACAAAATAACATTTTTGTTATTGGAATCGTAAATCGGTGAAGTACACTCTATTCTAAAAACTTACTTTAGAATTTTTCATAAGCATATGCTCTCTGGGTATTCTCACATTATCAAATCCAAGAAAGCCATTATTAGTAGCATTCATTCCCAATTTGGTTCCAATTTCGCCTATTTTTATACCTGTAATTCAGTTTTTGATCTTTGTAAAAATCTTAACTATGACTTTTAAGCATTGTTAAAATTCAATTTACAAAATCCCTGTATAAATAATTTTTACCTGGCAAAGGCTCATGAGTCTCTTCATCTCGAAGCTGGACAATAAAAGGATGAATTCCATGACATTTACCATTGGTATACAATTGTGCAACAACAACAGCATAATTGGCTGTATGTCCAACTAATAAAAGTAATATATTTCTATTAGACACAGTAATGAATTTTTAACATTTTCTTTTATTCTGAAGCAAGGAACAATTGAAATCAACTAATATCATATTCAAATTGTTAACATAATTTTATAAAATTATCGGTCCCTACTATCGTCGTATTTTACGCTAAGCATCATTTAAACTTACGTCCTCCTGGCCACCATTTATAAGAAGTTAGGGTAGGACTATTTAAAATAAATTCCTGCGTCGAAGCATCGTACGTAGCCGTTGTTTCTAATCCTCTAATGAACGTACCATGGCCCAATTCTGTCTAAAATGTTTAAAAAAAAAGTTACATTATTTAAACAGATATTAAATATTGATTTTAAACTTTATGTTCTACGCTATTTTTCCTATTTAGAAAGCATTTTCGATTTCTTGGTTTTTCAATCAATTACGTTCGTCAAAAAAAAAAAAAAAATTAAAAAAATTATTAACGAATTTTTATTTTAATCTGAAGATTTTAATCTAAAATAATGTACAGAATTAATTATTTAAACGTAAAACACAAGGCGGCCAAAAATAAATAAAAAAGTGTAATACCTGAGCGTACGTGCCGATTATGTTGCAAGACCATGCACGTGATATCCAATATCCTTGCTGTTCAACCGAGCCTTGGCCCATGATAGCAGGTATGAACATCACCCAATGTAAGGTCAAAGGATTTCCATCTTTCAATATTGCCGTTCCTAAGGAGCCTCCCAGTACTTGTCTGATGAAATATACATAATTTTAATAATACAATTTTGCACACTCTGGTACTCTATTATTTAATATTGCTCCGATCGGTATAGTATCATGTCACACGCGTTCCGATTATTCACTATTTACGAATGATTTAAAATTTATCCGAACAGAAAGTAAACTTACGTAAGTACATCCACGTCTCCTTTTCCTTGATTCTGAAGCTCCCCGACTTTTTTGAGAACCAAGCAGCCTTTACGCACAGCATCTTCGTATACTTCTTTGTGGCTTTTATAAGAAGCAGGAATTTTATCGCGTAGCTCTGGATCGTTCAAGAAAAATTCCTCTGAAATATTCAACACGCGTTGTATTGACAATAGTTGCAAATCTACATTTTTGTAAAAACTATTAGAAATATTTTTGATGCAGTAAAAAAATTTTACACATTCTAGTCAAACGTTTTAATTTTTTCGAAATGATTTAATCAATTTTATTAATTGTTAATATATCGTTAATACTTGATTATTTATACTGTATTTACATAAAAAAAACTAATAGAAATCCAAATAAAATAATTTTAATGGTTATCAAACAATTGATTATTTATGTTGCAAACTTTTCAAAACGTCCACATAAACCAAATGTTTTTATGCTCAAATAAATTAAAATAATCATAATTAAGATAGCAACTCTGATATCAAATGAAATGCAAAAATCAAAAGATTCAACGACTGTTTAACTTTAAAAGTCACAAGCGACACGTTCAGGAGAACGAAGAACGTGCGGCCGGCGAAGATTGTAATATTTCTCCGAGGTCAGCAGCATGTTAAAGTAAAATAAACCGGTTTAGGCAATTAATGTGTTTTGAATAATAAAACTATCCAGAAATGAAATGTTTATAATTGAACGGCAAAAATGCATTTCATTTAAGCTGTAATGTTTCGATAATTGCTTTTTTTTTAAGTTTTTTATGAGTTTGTGCAGCGTACGAAAAATAGAGTAAACATAATTATATTCGAAAATTACACCGCGGTCCTCAAAATCTGCAGAGGAAATATTGCTTGACAACTCATTTGTCGTGCAATTTCATTTTGGAAATAGCTGTAAACGAACAGCATACAAACAAATCAGATCTTTCAATTTATTTCGCAATGTAAAGCTGCAGGTGGAAAAAGCAGCATAGACAAGTGCACTTGGTTTTTTTTCCACAGCTATTTATTGGTTTTTTTTTGCAACGGCTTCTTAGAATGCAAATTATTATTGCGAATTTCGTTCAGTAGTTTTTCTTTTTAAACAATTACGTTTTCTCTTCTAATTAGTTATACCTTGCGGTCTTTTTTTATTAATTTTCAATTCCAACGATGTTTTTTTTCGTGGCTATATAAAAAAAACATTTCATTCTATTCAGTTGTAAGCAAAAAACGCGACTGCAGATTACTCTCGCGCACCTATTGTCAACCGAAAGAGTTTTAAAGCTGAGCATAGTTTTGTTTGGCTTTAAAATGCCTGCAAATGGATAACAAACCTGACTAAGCTAGTGTCAGAGAAAGAACGAGAATGATAGAGAGAAAACTAGATGATGTCACACGTCGGCTCCAAAAGTTGTTTTTTAATGAAATTCTTTTCTTCAGTTTCTCGTATTTACTTTTCATTTTCCGATGGTGTGATAAGCATCTAGTATTCTTTAAAAAAAAAGTGACTCTTTTCGTCATGCAATGACCGACGATATTTCGAAGTGTACATAATCAAATTCATAGTCCACTTCAGGAGGAAGAAAAAACTTTAGAATTGTTCGAATACAATGATTTTTTGTCTACAAACATAAAAATCGGATATTAATTTCTTAAACAAGCATTTGAAAAATAAGTTTTAAAAGTTTTTCCTTAAAATATACGCAATTTAAACATGAAACGAACGAAACTAACTGAATTACGTAAGCTCAATGCGATGTTTAGTAGACAAAAAGTTAGTGACGATTTTAAATAAGAAAATGACCTTGTTTAGCTTGTAAACGTCGCAAAGTAATCGCAAACGATTTTTGGAAGACAATTAGAAAGTTGCCGCAAGATAATGCACTTTCGAATTTGAAACAGAAATACAACTGTCAACGCACATAAGCAATGTTGTAACACCATCTGCAGTAAGAGTCCAAAGGAAGAGAGAGAGAGCGAGAGAGCCTTATCAACTCTACATCTCATGTTTATTAGTTTGCTCCGAAAAACGTCATAGTCTACGTGAATTGAAACAACATAGTTTCAGTCTCGGCCATTCAGAATCTCTCTCTCTCTCTCTCTCTCTCTCTCTCTCTCTCTCTCTCCGCGAATAATTTGAAAAAGGACGAAAACGAGAGAGATAAAGAAAGCGAGCGAGCGAGAGAAAGTAAGAGATCGTCGAAAGGGAAAGCGAGTGTAATATAACGAGCGAGCGAAAGCGAATGCAAGTAAAGACAGAGCGCGGGCGAGAGTACTTCCATAGATCGCGTGAAAGCGGTATATCGTCGCGCGGAGACGAGGAGGAGCGTATAAAATAATGCGTTGCTAAAAAAGCGTGCGGGTGGAGAAGAGAGCGCGCGTGCGCGCGAATGAGAAGAATGAGTGGCTGCTGGGCGCACCTCGTTCCCGCCTGAGAGCCGTCTTGTCCGGCGAGCCGTCGAGCAGGTGGGTGAGCTCGAGCGGCTCGAAGCTACAGCGCTCGCGCTCCCGGCGCAAGTCCTCGTTCATAGTCTCGCTCGAGAGCTTCCAGGCGCCGCTCGCCGCTGTAGCCGCTGTCGTCGTCGTCGTCGTCGCCATCTCGCTGACTCTCTGCCGCCGGGGGGCCAGCCCTGCCCCAGCAATCCGCGCACAAACACACGCGCGCGACTCTCGTCAGAGTGCTAGTGCGTATATGCTTAATCGAACGGAGGGGGGAGGGCGCGATCGAGGGAGGGGTGGAGGAAAGCCGCAAGATAATCGTCGCAAAGGCTGCTGCAGCAGCGGCGACATCGACGTCTGCGCACTGACTGGCCGGCAACGGACTCGGGCTCTTGGCTATATAGCGCGCGGACTGCCGCGCTCTAGGCCGAGCGGTCACCTCTCGCGCCGCGGCGGGCTGGCCGCGCGCGATTTTATTATACAAAAGTATCGGGCAATACGCAGGGAACTTTATAGGCAGCCCGGAGAGGCTCGACTTCCGTTTAATACCATAGCGCAGTATATCTAATCTACGCTTTCGGCCAGATTCTTTATCATACGTGACCTCCTCCTCCGCTTGTCCGCGTCATCCTTCACCGCCGCTTTCACGCTCGATACTCGGAGTTTTTATTTCCTATTATATGCAGTACAGAATTTTAACTATACTCCCGGTCGTTGAAACTTTAAAATTACCCATGTTTTCAGCAAATTGTACGGCTGCGGGCTAATGGAGCAAAATTAACGGTTCATTCTATGACTCATTTATAGTTTAGTTGGGATGAGCTTGAAGAGTTTGTTTATAAACACGACAATTTGATACATTTAATTGCGCAGTAAGCATATGCTAAAATCGTCGTTGACTTAATAAAATATCTGTAATCGATTTGTACAATTAACAATAAAGTCGTTGAGCCTGTCAAGTCTTTGGCTTTCATCGACTGATAAGTGTTTGAAATGTACGAAAACAGCTATAGCAATCGTTAAACTTTATGATAATGAAGAATATATCTTCATTTATCATAATCTCGTGAAAAATAATATCGGTATTGCGCGTAAAGTAACTTAACAATCAACAATCGAAACACAAAGACGATTGTGATGAAAAAAAAATTTTTCTCAATAACTGCTACGACGATTATCATTTTCCTCGAAACCATTATTTCTTTTTTATTTTTTACGATGCAACATATAATTTTGGAAAAAAGATCTTTCAATTTCAAATACGTGTCGGATATTTTGTCTAGTTCAACGGAAGCATGATTAAACTGTTAAATAATTAAGCGAATGAAATTTTGGAGTCAACTTTAGAGTTCCAGACGCTGTCGACTCTTTCAACATTGGTGGTACCCGATGAAAGTCCTTGAGATATAATATTGGAATATATATTTGTAGTTTAGTGTTTGAATCTTATTCGAAATGTTTAAATAAAAATAGAGCCTTCGAGCAAATACATAAAAGGCTGTTGTAAAAGCTAAACTTGTAATTGTACAATATACAGAGAAAATTTAAAAAAAAAAGTTCGTTTAATCATAACTTTTATGAAAATTTAAACAACGACTCAAAAATTCATCTTTTTGTCGATTTTAATGAAATTGTAAATTAAGTAAATTAATTAACGTGTGGAATCAATTCAATTGAATGATCTCTAATTTATGTTACGATATTATTAAATTTGTAGAATTCGTTATGAATTGACAGCTGTGCGCAAAAATCTCAGCAACGTATTTTCAATTATTAAAATTGTTGCAAAAAAGAGGTAAATAAATAGCCCTACGACAGTACATAAGGTATATAACAGGTGTACGAATACAACCCCCTTAAACACACAAACATATGTGTATACGTTATGTAGGATTTGGGCAGCTGCGGGCAAAGGTAGCCCGTTCAAACGTTTTGACGCTACTGTAGTGGAACTACAATTTTCGTTATAACATGTTTTTAAAAACCGTCAGCTTGTCTTTAACATAAGTTTTTATAAAATATTTATGGATAAATAAGCATAACGTTTTTATACTTGGTGCCTGTACATACATACAATTTGTTAATAAAGTATTTCATGTAATTATTATTTTATTCATTACTGAAAACATTTAAAAAAGAATTATTTTTTACAGACTTGAAAAACACAAAATATTTTTTATACTTAATTTTTTCCAATTAAAATATTACGAAGTTTTATTAAGTAATCAGAATGTAAATCAAGTTCGATCTAAGTTTTGTAACTAAAAAAGACGTTTTTAAATTATGGTTTATAACCTAAAAAATAATTTAAAAAAAAGTATATAAAATTCAAAATTTAATAATTTTGCAAAGTATGCGTAAAATTATAATCGTTCAGTTATCGAATGGTGCAATAGAAAAATATTTATTATAAAAAAAACTTTTTTTGAGCATAAAGGCAATAATGACTTACGATCCAAGTTGTGAATTTTTTCGGATTAACAAACAGCTCTGCAAATTTTCACCAGATGGTAGATTTTTAGCATTGGCAAATCAATCTAGTTTAATTGTAAAAAATACTGGAACGTTTGATGATTACATGACATTTGATTTTCCTGACGATATTGAGGTTAGTGAAAGTGCATAAGTAAAACTATTATCAGATTATAATTACACACACAAACACATTCACACATCTATCTTTTTTTAGAGTATGAAATGGTCCTCAAACAGTGAATTTATATTATGCTACAATTTGAAGAAGGCAGTTATTCAAATATTTTCTGTTAGTTACCCAGAATATAAATTTAAATTAACTGAAGGCAGTGCTGGTCTTGACAGTGTTTTATGGGCACCAAATTGTAAGCATATCATTACCATTGCTGACTTGAAAGTAAGATTGATAATTTTAAGTATTCTAATCAATAAAATATTTTAATTTTTACAGATAAAAAATTATTAATATACAATAACTGAAAGAGATTTATTGTTCTGTAGGTCCAACTGTCAGTGTGGTCACTAGTAGACAATACTGTTTTGCACATAAAAAATTTAAAATCAAGTGCATTTCAAGGAATAAAATTTAGCCCAAATGGAAAATACTTAGCTTTGATAGTAATTGAAAATGGACAAGATTCAATTGATTTGTATAAAACCAAAGACTGGAAACTAAGTAAAGTAAGTACAAATTTTTAGTAACTATAATTTAAAACATATATACATTGTAGTATTTATAAAAATAATTATAAAATGTTTACAATTTAACAAATGGAGAAAATTAGCTTAATGTTAGTTTGTGTAATTTTACTACACCATCAGATCCACAGCTTGCTAATTGAATAATATTCTTCTGTTCATTTTTATGAGAAGGTCGGAAAGCTAATCTTTTAACTGTCAAGTGATGAGCATTTGAGGTATCCAGAAATGCCAGTTTCATCCATTCAAAAGAATTTGAATTATCAATTTTGTGAATTTTCCTTATTTCTATACATCCATTTTCAAAGCCTATAGCTAAAATGTATGAAAATGTATTTTCTATATTGAGAGGAGCAAAAGTTAGAGCTGTAACTGACATATCACTTAAATGTAATTGAGTAACAGGTGATGGAGGTGTATCAGAATTAATAATTGTGCTCCAAATTCCAATTTTTCCATCTCTAGAACCAGTTGCAAAGTAATTTGAATCTATTGTCCATGCACAACACCAAATAATACGTGTATGAAGGCTATTTTTCTGAGTACTGGATATAAGTAATTCATACTTATTATTTTGTAAAGTAAATAGAGACCATCTCCTATCTCTTGACACAGAGAGAAGATACTTATCATTTGGAGAAAATGATAATTGAGTTACAGTCAAATGATGAGAAAATAGTTTTTGTATTTGATGCCAAGTTTTAGTATTCCATAGTATTATAGCAGCATGTTCTGGTGCTGTTGATTTACATGATGTAGCAAGTACTGTACCATCATGTCTTGAAGCCATAGCAAAAATTTCATATCCATGTCCATACAACTTTTGCAATTCTGGCCAAAGAGTTTGTCGAACTAAAACGTCTTCAAATGGAGGTTCATTATAATTTATGTCTTCCAAATCTTTTGTTACTTCCTGGTCAGATTTTCCATCAAATATAGATTTATTTGTTAATCCTAAAGAAGGAACAGATGCTGCCTCAGCCAAAGTCTTTGCATCAAAGTCACTAATATCATCCACTATCTTTTCCAAATAGTTTCTAAATGTTACTGGAGCTGTAAAAAGCCGCACTACTTTCTCTTCAGCTCCAGAAGCAAATATACAAGGTTTCACAATAGCCAAACAAGACATGTCATATCCATGTATCTGTGGTCGACTGATTTCATGCCAAGATTCTTGTCCATTTCCTACAGGCCATGGGGCATGAATTCTTGTTGTTTGATCAGTACTTGTTGTGAAAAAAAATCTAAAAAAGATAAAATAATTAATTTTTTTTTTAGTACATTTTAATGTTTTATAAATTGTATTTTTTCATACCTTCCCTTTGGATCCCAGGAAAGATCAACAACATCACTGTAATGTCCAGTTATTGCTGTTCTTGGCTTCCACAATTGACCATTTTCTTTGCATTCCCACAAATGAAATGATCCATGATAACTGTATGCTAAAATACTTTTACCAGTAGGTCCAAATTTACACCCGTAAAATCCAAGGGAATTTCCTCCAACTTCTCCAACTCTTACAGTTTCAGACCAAATTCCAGCATTATTGCTTGGTTTCCATATAATTGCAGTTTTATCTAGCGAACATGAAAGTAACTGAATAGATTGAACACATTTTCCATTTACATGCAATGGAGGATGCCAGTGAACTTCATAAACCCATGCATCATGTCCAATTAAAATACTTTCTAAAACTATTTCATATTTTTCATTGTGTGCCACAAAGTTCTGTTTCTTTGTCTTTAATTCAATATTTTTTTCATCACTCTTAGCATCTTCTGCATTTAAACTTTGTGAAATATTCCATAAACGAATTGTACAATCTTGAGAGCTAGTAGCTACAAGTAACGTTCTGTCATTGCTCAAAATGTAATCGATAGATATCACCCAATCTTCATGGCCAATTAAAGTTTGTACTTTGGTAAAGTCTTCAAATTTTCTAAAAAAAAAAATAATGAAAATTAAATACCAGAAAATAAGTTTGTTTTACAGGTTTACTTACTTTTCTTTGATGTAACCGTCAGTAATAAATGTTGAATACAGTTGAACTGTTGAATCTTCAATTGCTACTAATAAAAGCAAGTTTGATACATCATTACTTGATGTAGGTAAAATGGCAAAACGTGCTTCAATAGGTAATTTTTGTTTCAAATTCAACGTTTGTATTTGTTCGATTGCCTGATTGCCAAGCCTCCACCACAGTTGTAAATCTCCTTCGGTCGAACCAGTGCATACTAGAAGGTTATTTGGATTTGTAGGCAGATAAAGAGCATCGGAAATGTTTACTGGCTTGTTAACTCGAAGAATATCTTTGGCTTTGAACTGGCCACTTTCCAAATTCGTTGCTTCCCATATGACTGCAGTGCCGTCCGACGAGGCCGACATCAACTCCGTTTCTAGCTTTGGCAATTTCGGTTTGATCCATCGAACGAGATTGACGCGTTTAGTGTGCAGGTGAAGCGTCGACAATACTAAGCCGAAGCCACCGGCGGCCGTTGGATTGTATATTGCTATGGCATTGTTAGCAGCGTAACAGACTAAATTGTTGCGGCCCCAATCTGCAGCACGTGGTAATCGATTGCAGGCCCTGCTGATGTAAGCCGTCTCTATCTCCGTACCTTTCATCGCTGCACACTTGCAACACGCGCGCAACGCTTGTTTATTATTCAATAACACTGTTGTCACGCAATGTTTCGCTATTGGAATCTCACTGAACGATAAATACTGTAGCGATATCAAGTTATTTGTTTAGTCGACGACAGTCGTGTAGTCTCCCGGCGCGAGCGCATCAAAACGCGAATCGTAGCAGCAGACGGCCCGAGTGGTTACGGACCGTCACGAAACGAACTATTCAAGCGCGCGAATTAAATAGTCCAATAAAATGGTTAAAACGGAGCCTCGGTAACCGAGCTTGCAAACACTTTATTTAAATCTCGAGAACTGGGGGGTGAGTCTTGAGATGTTTTCAGGCCTGATTTTACGTGTATAAGGCATAGGCGCTCAGACTCGAGACTCACCCTGCTGGTTTAGTCATTTTAGCACTTTGTAGAATAATTTTATATCCAAGTAAACTAAATTTTAAAAATAAATAGACACAACAATGAAAATATTGGAATGTCATATTTTAGAAACTCGTGTGCGATGGACTGAATTCCATCGATGGCATATGTTGGTCGCCAAACAATCAGATTCTCGGTATATGGTGCGCCATAAGCGGCTCGGCAAAAATCATCATTTATTCCATGACGGACGAGAAATACGAAGGAATCTTCGAGCCAAACGACAATCTACAAATTTCGAGCGGTCAATTTGACGAGGAGCTTCGAGGATTGGAAATCGTCAAATGGATGCCGAGCAGTCAACTCATAGCTGTTTCTGGTCACAATGAGACGGTAATGATAAATTTATCATTTATACAATATAGTTTTTCAGCAATAAATTAAAGATCTCGTTGATTACAGTATAGAACATATTTGTTTATTGATTAAACAAGTTTTAATAAGAATAGTAACTCATTAAAACAATGTTATTTTGCTTTATTTTAACGCAGATTGTTCTTATAAACTGCTTAACCGGCAAATCTCTCCTTCAACTGAGATTGGAACCAGTGATCAAGGGAGACAATTATTTAGTTCGAATTTTCAAGGAATGCTCGATAAAACTGAGAAAGGAGCAAGGAAATAAAAAAGCGTCGAAAACGTCTTTATCGAACGACAAACATGTTTGTAAGTAAAATTAACGGTCATAAGTAGTATGGGTTTAAAACATTATTTACAAACTTAAACCTGTGTTTATTTTTTCTCTTGATATTCGTTTTGACAGTGGAAGAAGTGTCCAGCCGACCTTTTAATATTCCTCTCGTCAAGTCTGAAACATTGATAGGCGGAGATCCAGCGTCGGTTGTTATTCGCGTGATAGACATTTTGGAGTTTAGCGCTTGCGGACAATTTTTGGCAGCGAGGCATCAAATATACCCAGGCACTGTGTGGATTTGGGATTTGAAGACCAATGGATTAGACGTCTTGATACTTCAAAATTCTATATCAGGTAATGTTGAACAAACGACTGCGTTAACTTTTATCTCATAACTCCTATATAATCACTATTTTTCATTTATTTTAGCAATCAAGTGGGATCCTATGTTTGCGCGATTATTAATCTTCACCGAAAGCATCAACATGTTTGAATGGAATCCAAACGAAGTATCTTGCTTAGATACTCCCCGAAGCATGACGGTAATCGATGCTTGCTGGCACCCGTTTAGCAATGTTGTTGCGCTTCGTGGCTACAATCGGGCTGCGATTTATCGATTTAATCCTACCAAATCAAAGCTCTCTCGATAATAAGCATTTATACAGTAATTTTTTTTTTATTTTTGTCCTTTTTTCATTTTATTTTTAGCGTGTTAAGACATAATAAGCTAAGTGTACAGATGTGTTATTTTTATCTTGAGTAAATTTAAAT
The DNA here is from genome assembly GCA_030522585.1 of Anagyrus pseudococci. Taxonomy (NCBI): domain Eukaryota; kingdom Metazoa; phylum Arthropoda; class Insecta; order Hymenoptera; family Encyrtidae; genus Anagyrus; species Anagyrus pseudococci. The sequence goes on from JAPYYQ010001647.1 coordinate 26,505, forward strand.
CGCAAATGTACTATGTTAAGTTTCTTTTTTTTTTCAAAACAAATAAATTTATTAACAATTTTGAACCAATAAATTATTAACATGCGCATAATTTTACACATATAACAGAATATAACAAAAACTGTTATTATTTGAAAAATGTTACAAAAAATATATTTAATGTCTAAATAAAACGTAATTTATTATTTTTATATCAAGTTTTGCAATTAAGAGTTAGAAAAAATGAGGAAAAGATACTAAAATAATTAAATAACTGAAAATAGGTATAAAATATGTTCTTTATTTAACATATATGTTTAATATAAATTCTAATTATAAAAACATTTTAGTTTAGTTTTGTATCAATTACAAATGGAAAAAAAGAAAAAAAAAGGTTCAGATAAAAATCTTATCTTATGATACTAATAAATTCTGTAATTAGTTTAATACAATTTTCAACTAAAAATTACAATATTTTAATGACTAAGGTAATTAATTATCAAATTTTTATGCATTTTAATTATAGCTACAGCATAAATATCTTTACATTCTTATACTTCACCAGTCACTTGCAATAAAATAACAAGAATTTAACAAGCAAATTTTAAACATGAAAATTCTTTCAAAGCCTCAAAGAATTTTTTAACACAAAAATATTTATATTTCTGATTTGTATCTATAAAGCATAAGAATTGGATATTAGGAACTTATTATTTCTCTAACAATGTAGCTGCTGAAAATATTAATATTAATTGTATAAAATATTAAGTAACTGGAAACAAAGTTTCTCAATTAAAATAGTTGGTAACAAAACAAGAAGAATATTTTGTAAATTGGATTAAATGCGTATTTCAGAGGTTTAACTGACAAATTCAGTTATTTAGTTGACTTACAGCTAAATTATTCAAAATAAACTTTGAAAAATAATTTTTATAGAAAATATAAGAGGCGTGATAGACTTGCATGCGCTGGTTGTTTCAATGTTTGGGAACTAAAAAAGGCTAATTTATGTGCATACTGGCACGGTGCCGGTACTCTTACTGTGCCATTAAAATTAAAATACATATGACATAATTTATAAGTAACTAATTGCATTACGTCAGGTTTCCATCCAGTCGTGTCTTCAACGACATTGTAAGATGTAGGTGCAACTGTACCTTGTCTTACATTTTGTGAAACTATAAAAAAGTCATATTTTAATGGGTCTGTTATAACGTCATCAACAACTGTACCAGGTTGAGGATTTCTTCCTTGACTAAAAAGTCTTGTGTTGATTCTTTTTGTAACTACTACAAAAGCAAACTTGAGCGGCAGGTTATTCCTTTCATACAAACCCTTTAATAAGTTTTTAATATTCTTCACTTCAAAGTCATATAAAAATGGAAGTTGTCCTTCGCCGACGCCATCGCGATAAATAATAATATGCGAAGGCAAGCCTTTATTTATAGTTCTATACTGAGTTATGGCTGCTCCCAAATTTGCAGCTATAGAATTAGAAAGTTCTTCTCCAGACTTGTGATGAGTTACTGCAGAAAAGTATTGACCAAAGTTATCATCCAATGATGACACCATAGCTCCTACAAAATTAAAATGACAAAATAATTTCAATAACTTTATTTTTCAAGTTAAAACGTTTTAGAATAACTTACCAAAATCTTTTCCGTCTGCAGACTTTTCGTGGCATACGTCAAAACCGACCACCATAAGACCCTTTATCTGATTTTTAATATCCACAGTCCAGGGTGTACCCCCAAGCTTGCAATTTAATTGCACAGCAACTTTACAAGCTATTGCGTACGCATTCTTGTGGCTCAATGTTCTGGACAATACCACTTGGCTTGGAATTGCATAGTCAAGGCACAGTTTTTTCTTAATGGCATTGTAACGTTCTTGGTTGTTATTGTTAACAATGCATAAAACAACATGAGGGTTGAATGACCTTGTAACATTTGTAATGTGAGATACATAAGATTCAGCTCGATCATTTGAAAGGGCTTCAAATTTTGGTGGATGCACACGAAAACCCAATTTTAATGCACTACTTATTACGTGTTGTAAGAAGTTCTGTAATAAAAGTTATTTATAATTTATAAGTAGCAATAAACAGTATTTAGTTTATGAATAACTATTATTTTTGGAAAATTTCTTAACAAAACACAAACAATTTAAGACTATATAAATGTTAATATTGTAGTACCTGTGCGTCATTTTTTTTTTCTACTGGTAACAAAACAACCCAATCTTTCAATTCTTTAACAGTAACCATTGGCTTGGGATCTCTCTGCATGTCCCATTCAGCATTATTAGCAGTTACAATTGCTCTATTAAAAAATATTTTTTGGGCTGGAAAAACTCGTCCAGGTACATCAATAAGTTTGTTGTCTAACTGTAAATCCCAATTTTTTAAATCTGCTTTGATCTCGCTTTTTGACGTTAAACGTTTATGAAATTCTATCAATTTATTAATCCTATCTGATGGATTAATTCTTGTTTTATCTATCAACGCCTTCATTAGATGGAAATCTTTTCTCATGGCATCCGTTATACCTAAAATAATATTTATTGAATAATTGTAAGGAGAGATTCATAATCAAACATCTATATCACAAAACAAACCTGTGCTGAAACACAACTCTGGTATTAAATAAACAAGTTCTGACTGGCCAGCTCTGCGATCTTTTGCACTTGATCTAGACACTAACAACGGTTGTCTTTTGTCTCTAATATCTAGATTGTATCTTGTTTTGTAGTATTCAGCATATGATATTTTAGTACCATCACGTTTATCAAATGTACTTAGAGGATTAAATTTGAAATCTACATCATCAACTCTGTATGTACGATGATTATAGTGTGTCATCACAACTTCTCCCAAAACTGCCTTTCTAAACATATCCTGAAAGCATATTACATACTTTTAGTTGTAGATGGATACATTCTAAACTCATTGATTATGTAATATAAAAGAATTTAAAATCATACCTTAAAATTCTGTGGACTTCTACGAGCATAATCTTCTAATATATGTAAGAGAGTCTCAGATCTCAAGACTTTGTGTGATATTTCCGCACACAGCAATATTCCAGCTTCATGTTGTCTGATTGACGTTTCATAACCAGGCCAAATGTTTAACTTGTATTGATCAATTACTACCTAAAAAATTCATTTTTGTACCTACATTAATTGTAAACTTATTTTTATTAATTACAAAATTTAATATTTATAAATACGTACTGCTTTTGAAGGATCATAAAAATTTCTGCCTACCAACGCTAAATTTAAATGCTCTAAACATTTTCTCATGATTATATTAAAAACTTGGAAGTAATGATGATCACCTTTTGCTACTATAGCAATCTAATTTTAATATTGATAGGCTGCTTATCTTCTTGTCTAATACTATTCAGTTCTAAAGGCTAAAAAATATTTAAATATTATTCAATTATAATCAAGTTATATTTAACTATCAAACAGTTTTACTTTAAAATGCTAATTTAATTTGTTAAAAAATTATTAAATTATTTTACTTGTTCAAGAGTATGGCATGTGAAAAGTAAAGTGCCATCAAACAAATATGCTCCTAGTTTAGATTGGTGTTGTCTCAATAATGCCTTTCTTACAAAAGTCCTTGTTTCTTCTGGTGCAATATCTACTCTATATTGATTTAATGTCCAATCTGGTTGTCGAGTTAATTTGAAGTAATTGGCTTGTAAAATTCTTTTATCACCAAAAGTACCTAAAAACAATATTTTTAATAAATGCCACACAATACTTTATATTAAAGTTGTAAAGATATTTAATTTCAATATTTTACCTTGTTTTTTAAGGTTCATTGGCCTTGTACAAATTGCGTCAACAAGCTTTTCACGAGGCTTTTTACTACCTTCAGCCATTTTGTAGATCAGCAATTCTGAAAAACGTAATTGACGATAAGTAAAATCTTCTTTTACTGAATATATAAATATATGTAAAAAAAAAGTAATTGAAGAATGAATTTCACGTTATTCCCCATAAATATACATGCATTTGTAAAGAATTTCATTTAAATAAATACGCGTCAAACGATAATGCTTAGGTGTACGACTGACATTTGTTACGCGGTACGAGTTACAACTTGCACGAAATTATAAGCCAGCTTGGGCTGAATTCACCAAAATTGTCGCTATCGTTTGTTTGGTCGGTTTGTAGAGATGACCGACCCGATGACAATTGAACTATTGCCCTTTTTTTTCTCCTTGATTTTTCACCACTTTTGACCTACCACGCAGGTATATATCTCCGGGACACACGAGCTACGACGGCGAGATCGTCAAAAAGATAAATTTCCGATGCACGTGCATACGCGTCTAGCGTCTACGTATTTGGATAGACGTGAATAAAAAAATTGTGTCGGTCGCTGACAGCAAACCTGAACAAGTACACCGCTACTCACGCGCTTAGATCTGCCAATCCAAAATAAACTCTCCACAGAGGCGTGCAATAGTAGCAACAGCAGCAGCAACAGACAAGAAGATGAAATGGCCACAGAACCAGTCTCGAGTCTCGACGAGCGCACTACTAAACTGCCGATGCGCACATGGTACTCTCTGACCGGCAAATTGTAGCTGCCGCCGTCGGCGTCTTCCCCCTCTCTTACCCTGACTTTTCGCTCAAAGACAATATGCGAAACAGAGAGAAAAAGAGAGGACGCACGGAGAGCAGCTCTTCTGTCTCTCTTTGTTTCGCTAAACTTGCCGTCCCATTGGCTCCTTGTTCCCGAGCAACAGTTGCGCGCCAACGGCGATGGACGCGTAAGCCCCCCCCCCTTTACTCCCTCCCCCTCTCGTGCTAATGCATTTCAGCTAAGCTCAACGAAAATACGAGGAAGCAGGTCTATTTGCTTCTCGGTAGACTTTCTCTCTCTCTCTCTCTCTCTCTCTTTACCTCTCCCTTTGATAAATCTCTCTCACTTCAGTTTTATGTTACTTTTTGTCAACAAAACGAATTTAATATGATACAATCTCGCAGTCTCTTAGTCTCTTATTCTTATCTGCAGTTGGCTCTTCTACACCCGTTCGTATATAAAATTCCTGTACGGATAAAATGAAAATATACTGAAAAATTCTAACGTCGAATTTTTACCTTACCCTCTGTAGAAATTGAGCGACTTTCACTTGTCGGGGGGGGGGGGGCAGAAAAATCATTTCAACGTTGTCAAATTTCCAATCGGAAGTCTCTAAGTCTCGGCCTCTTTTCCCCCTTCCCCTCTCGCTAAGCGTGCGCAGGCACAAACTCGCGTCTTTTGTCTGATATACAAATACTGTAACCTCCCCCCCCCCGCCCCTGTGCATTGAACGAATCAAAATTTTACATCTTTAGAAAATTTTTTGCACTTTGACCTTCTTTTATACGTTCGATGAAGATTTTTTTCAATAAACTTTTGACCAACTGAAACACCTCGTTATTCTAAGTCTTTCGATATTTTATTAATGTGCTAGTTTTAAATGCAATATTTGAAAACAACCTGTGACATTTTCACGGAAGCCGTATATCAAACTAACCGCTTAAATTTTATTACAGAGACACGTGCACTTACTGTAACCTCGTAGAAAAGAGCTTTATACAGCTTGTTTATTATTAAAAAAAATTGAAAATAAAACTAAAGTTTATACTTGCTTCAAGGTCGATGGAGTTTGCAAGATGCGGCGCACAGAGAGCGGCTCTCGTGCGACGATCGACCAAAATTTCGCAGTACAGCAAAATGATCAACAAAGGACAATGGCTGGACGAAAAAAGAAAGCGCGGAAAAAGTGTACTTATAACTCGAGAAGCAAAATGTGAAATGAAAACATCTGCTTTTGTCGCATTTCCTTTCCCACACGCTTGCGTGTATAGCTCTGTAAAATTTTGCTTCTTAGTCGCAGCCGACGGTATACATAAAATACGACCTCCCTAAACATCTCCGAGACCTTCTATAAAGCACTTTATCCTCTTTTTATCTAGTCGCCCACCCAGTGGTTTTCCATGGGCTAATAATCGTAAAGATTTAAACCTTTTCGTTGTTTTACGGGGGGAAAAAAAAGTTCTTTCTGCATCTCAATGGAAAAACAGCTGAGCGAACGGGACGACTGCAATAGCGCTTTGCATTATGTTTGAGCATGTGCTCGGGATTATAGTTAGTACGTGCCGATTATGCCTATCCGAGCGGAGAAGATTTCAATGAATTATTTCTTTCTACAACTATACCGTGGAAGAGGAGGGGCTGATATCGTTACCGGCTTATCGAATTTTATGCGCATTCCACGCTTGTACGTCCTCAATTATCAATATAACTTGTTTTGTACATACATACGCATGGTGTGCAATTTTCAGGTAAATTAAGCTGTAGTAGGTGTAAAACGTGACTATAATTAGGGTTCCGTTAAAATCTCATTGGCCCTTTGCGCTGCAAACGTGTTTTCTAATTTGCCATTTTTTTTTTTTTTTTTTTTTTTTTTTTTTTTTAAAGTCATCAATATGTTTTCTGTCGTAATATTAAATAAATAAATTCAATAAACAGTCAGCATTCTAAGGACCTTAACGATTTCTTATCCGTATCTTCGGAGTCATAATGCACGTTTGCTTGGAGAATAGACTACACGTATTATATTGGTCAAATTACAAGATAACCGCGATGTCAGCTAAAGTTACTCCGAAAATAGAAAAATTACTTGAGCCAGAAGCAAAGTCCTTACCCAGTCCTCGTTTAACCCTGAGCACCGCTGGTCAACTGTATTTTGGCCAAGTCTAAAGTCGATGTTTACAGCCTGGGTAAACACATCGCGCAAATTTCAGTTCACCTCGAGCTGTTGTGGAAATTCGGTACGTGGACAAGGTGAATTTTTTTTTCTCAGCAAATATAATCCAAATTCATTTGATATATTAATTTACCACGTTTCAGTGTACGCGCAATTGTTATCGTTAAATAGATTTATTTTTCATAATATCATTATTATGCAGTGATTTTATTAATTTTTTTTTGGTCTCAAAATAATTATTATTGTAACGCAAAAGATAAGACATAGAGTATTTTGAGATTTTCGGTGGATAAATAAGTTCGTACCTACAACTCACGAATACGAATGTATTTTAAATACTTTATAATAACTCCAAGGTCCCGAGGCCCCCCGAGGTCATTTTGACTTTTCAGCACGTTTAGCAGTTAACCGATTTAAAACGATGTTTGGCGTTCGTTTTGGTGAAAATTTAATGATCGTCTAATTTTGACAAGAAAATACTAATTTGAAAAATTTAAATTTGTTTGTTTTGATTTTGTATTACCGGTTCATACATAATATTAATTAATATTTAATGTTAAATCAAATTAGTATCGTTTATAACTATGCACTTACATAAGTATAAAACGAGAAGTAAGTTTTGATGTATGTACATACCTACCCATGCAAAAGAAAATGTGTCGTTTTTAATTTGTACTTTATATAGAAAAGACAAGAAAGGCTTTTAATTATATTGTTTATTATTTCTTAATATAAATATTTAGTTACAACTAAAGAAATTGATAAGAAAGGCGAACAAAGATAATCGTAAAAAATAGTATTGATATAAAAAATCGGAAACAAAAGACAAATATAATTTTTAAGATGACAACTTTATCATAATAAATAAATGTTTACAAGAATGAACAAATAAACATTGACTAACTTACAATGCATTGCAAAAGACTTAAATATCGCTATTTTTAAATTATTTTTGTATAATACCTCTATAATCCAGTCGGCGCAGCATTATTAGAAATAGATTTTTACACGATTGATTAAATGAGTTGTTTACTATTGCATTATCTTTTCGTATTTTAACGTGCAAAAATCTAATAAAAAAAAAAATAATTTGACTATTAATATCTTTTGTTTTGTTTTATCAAATATTATGCGTGTTAAATATGTTAGACTTAATTATAAATGGCATATAACATACACAATTTTGATAATAAAGAAAATATTTACAATTATTCGACCGACGGAATTTGCAGTATATTATTTTACTCTTTTATTAATGAATAAGTATAAGGAATAATTACTACAAAATTCACAATAAGTGCAATCAGAGCAATTCCAGGACAAAAATGCTGTACAACATCGTTGCTTTGATAATGATAATGGCATCATGATAAGAGTATTAGGTTAATAATCATAACAATGCATCGATGAAAGACTGCATTTTACATCTTTTATAATCTTCTCTTGAAAAGTTTGCTTTGTTGTTCTATTCTTCACTTGTCATGGCTAAGTATTTAAAATGTAAAATTTACTTAAACGTGACTAACGTTAAAAAATTCCAAAAGTGAAAAAAAATGCATTCTGGGTTCTCCTTTCTTCTTTGACTATATAATCAATTATAAAAATTTAACAACAACGGTCACTTTAAAGCTTAATAGAACTTTAAAGTTGCTATATATAGAGCTTCAAACGAGAAGCAGAAGAGCCAGAACATATAATTTTGTTTTGAATGATTATTCACAAGACAAAATGTCAATTTTATAAAACAAATAATTGAAAAACTCAAGTACAGTTACATAACGCAAAAGAAGAAATTATGACGAAGCTAACAGTAGTCTAGTTGTATATCAATGGAAAAAAGGTCAAGATGCTACATTAAGTTGAGCTTTCCTGCTTACATATTGTGATTTCATTTAAGGCGGGTTTTGTGAAAAAATTTCGTACCAAATCGCTTGTTTTGTTCGATTTACAACGATACACAGATAGGTGTAAATGGCAGTATTAGCATGATATAACTTTTTCATTTCTTTCATTTGTTCAATATTATTTCGAGAGAGACAATTGATCATCAAAAATCTTAATTTTATTTTCTTTCTGATAATGCCCTAGAAATATTTTCGATAATAATATGTTCAATAATCACGTCAGAAGATCAAAATCCTTACAATTTTATTATTGTTTTGCGTTAGAAACAATATGAAAGTACATAACAAAAAAAAAATACGGTCATGACAAATTCCATAACATTCAGTGAACATGCAATTTCGTATTTGACAGTTTTCTACTTTTTTTTTTTCTTGAAAAAGTCACTTTTCACAAAGCAATTTAGATCGAATTAAATGACTTTGTGCAATAGGACGTTTAAAAGGCAAATGTACATTTAATCGGTATAGCAGTAGAGATACAAAAAATTTACACTCACGCAAAGTCAATAAATATTCAAAACGCTTAGCGATACAATGATAAACACCGCACTAGGACGGATCTAGATAATGTAAAAGAAAAACGCGATTCTAAGAGAAAGAAAACTAATAATAGATAATTCAAGAGCTACGATACGATTTTCTCTCTCTCTTTCTCTTTCTCCTCTCTTTTACTCTTTCACCCTCTCATTCTCTCTCATTGCTAAAATATTCGGCACGTTCAAGCCAACGTATACTCGCCTCGCCTAGAACTTGATTATCGCAAAAAGAATTCTTGTCTTTATACATACATGCTTATATACGTATATGTATAGGTTATGTGGCAAAGTCGTATTCTCTCAATCTTTCGAGATTGGCGCACGCGTGAGTGCACGTGAGTGGGAAGTGCGCGTCGTTGTAGAGCGGCTGCAATAACAGCAAAACGCAAACACTTACGCACTCGGCCGCACACGCATTCGTAGCCATCTATACATTCGCATCCGTATCCAGACGCACGCACGCACACACCCAGGGAATTTTTGTTCATTCGAAAAATCGCTCGATCCAGCATGCATGACAATCAACAAGCTCTCTTCAGGACAATGAATTCGCTGTAGGTAGATCCTGGAAAGAATACATCTGCTGTTTTAAAAAAAGTCGACGCCCAAATCGCAGATTATCGACGATGCTCGTCGACGCTCGTCGATGTGCTCTCTCCCCTCGAGTTACGAATGGGGAAGAAAAGCTGCGAGCCGCGATTCGGGAGGAGTGAAAGCTCTCAAAAGTCCGGGATGCCTAGAGCGCACCATCTCGATACATCTGATCAAAGTTTCACGCAGCCGTTTACTATCTGATGATTTTGGCGCGACGATGTGACGACGCTCCTTAAAGAAGTTCCTTTTTTCTAAAGGGCGATTAGAGATCACGAGCGATGGAGAAAAAGAAGGGGAGCTGGCTGAAACGGATATCTGTATGAAAGGGGAGGTCTGACGCAAGCATGGTAAGAAAGTGCAATTGCAACTTGTACCATGGATGCTGCAATGAAGTTTAGAAAGTCCGAAATAAAGGTGTCAGAGAGTTAGAAGATTGTTTTCATCGCAGCTCGCTACTTTCGAGTCCTGCTCGAAACCAGTAGCGGAGCATTTTCCGCTCAGTTGTCGAGGAACAGCCGGGTAGCTTTGAGCCCCACGTGTAGCCGCCTCGGCAGCCCTGGCTGTGGCAGGTCGGTCGAAGATGAGTTAGCATGCAAAATTTGTTGCCAAAGTTTGAAAAAGGAGAACATGGCGATGGGTAAAAGCGAGAGAAAGAGAACGAAATCGGGGATTGTACGGGGAAAGAGCGAAGTCGCCGTTGTCTCGTCGATTTTGTAGTTATTGCCGCTGCTGTTGCCGCTGGCTGCTGGCGCAGCTAGCTGCTCCGTCGATGGTCTACATGCTGGTAAAAGTCAGGGCTGAGTTGTCTCCTCAAGCGTAAAACTCGCGGTTGTGCTGGGGCGCCCCGGGCTTGGGGTATGCGTTCGCCGCTGGCGAGCGACGCGGCTCGTCTAACGCGTACGAGCCCTCGTCTTTCTTGCGCATCCTGTACACGATGAACATCACCACGAGGATCGCGCAGAGAAGCCCGACCACTGCACCTCCGATCACCGCTGAAATTGCACAAAATACAATCGTTAGATAACAGTATTTTTTTTTTATTGTTTATTAATATTTTCTTTGTTCACAAATCTAACTAGTTGACTGCAGCATCTCGGTTTGCTTGAACTGAGTTTTAACCAAAACTACTCTTATCACACTGAGCTTGCCTTTTTTTTTGGTTCTTCGAAGAAGTACAATTTTTAAGAAATTCATTAGCCTGTCATTATCAGTTTCTTTAAACAATAATACCTCTTCGAAAGTGAGAAAAAAATACAGTTAATTCCGTTACTTTGACGCGATAAGATTATTATTGATAAAGCCAGAATAAAGTTTCAAGTTTGAGGTAGTTGGTGCGATATCATAAAAACCGGCGATATAATTTTAACGTAACGTACCAACGTCATTTCTAAAGTTAGATGTTGTTTCGTTACACGAATTTCCAGCTGAAGTTCAACCGGATTAAATTTATCGTTTTTCAATAGGTTTTCCTCTATATTTTTCCACTTTAAAGATAAAAAAGCACCTGTGCTATCAGTTTCATACACTTATAGTGTTTTCGTAGTGGCATATATACCAGCGTATACGCGACTACGAAAGCACTATTATACCTAACCTCATATTTAACTAATTTTAACGAATGTAAAAAACACGAAATATTATAGATGGAAGCACACACTGTTGTAAAATTAAAGATCATAACATTGATAAACTTGCAATAATACGTACCAGCTAGTACGCCCGGCTGAGCAAAGAAGGAGCTTGCTCTATCTTCATGCTTAGGATTCATAATGTAAACTTCGCGCGTGTCTTCGCTATCCTCGTCGTGGTCTTCTTCTTCTACTCCTCCACGTGGAGGTTCGACTGCGTCAGTGTCTGGTCGATTTACGGCATCAATATTTGGCTGAAAATAAACGGTTATCATGAGCTATTTATTTTATTTATCGTCGTTTCGACAATAACGTTTCATTAATTTAACACGCCTGTCTTTAAATCATTAAGACGTTTGTATTAAAAAAATCATTGTACCTGTTTAGTTTTGTATATCGTATCTTCGACGACCTTTGGCTCCACTGGTTTATTGACCACTGGTTCGATGGGGTTGTGGTTTGTAAATTCTGGAATGATTGATGTAAATGTTAAAATTTTGAAGATCAGGGTGTTTTATATAAATAATTAAATTTTAATTAAAAAAAAATAGTAAATGGAAGTCCTTACTTCTCATTTAAATAAATGACAAAATTATCTAATTTTGCAGTTACTTTGTTAATTCTTGTTTTGTAAGGTTGAAAAATCATTCTATCAATTAATAAAGAAAGTCTTTGAATAAGCATTTTACCGCAGCGTAGACCAAAAATTTTGTTTTCTGTCGCCGCAAACGCGTTATTTTTCAGATAATTTTTTACCGAGATTGAACGCAAAATTCATATAGTCTTACCTCCACCGTCACCGTCTTCGTCGTCGGGACCAAGGCCGCTTCCTGATGCTTCAAGATCGTCGTGAACTTCGCCTCCACCACGACCAGAGCCTTCTACATCAAGGTCTTGATCATCGAGGTAAATTTCATCATCAAAGGAATTGTAAGTCGAGCTTCCTGCTGACTTGTCCTTTGGATTCTGCTCTTTATTCTGAAAAATTACAATTTTTTTTAAAACTATGTTTATAATTATATCCTTTTTGGTTTGCTTATTGAAATACATTAATTTACGTACATCTAGTGAAGAGACTTAATAAAAATTAAAAACAAAAAATTTTCAGAAAAAATTTGTAATCTATCCACGTGACGCTATCGCGTACTGTCAAAAATTTTTTCTGATCTTTGCTGTGATTTTTAGTAAATCTCTTGTTCTGAAGAGTAAAATTTTTCGAGTTATAAACCCTATAATGTTTATTGCACTATGCGACAACTTTTGAACATTATCTGTTAGTTAATTTTTTTTTAATTTTTCTTTTTCCTGCATACAACTCTACACTGAGAAAACACATATTATAATTTTTACAAATATTCTAGTAAAAATTACAATAGTCCATAGTAGTGCTCGGATATACTGACATTCTTGTGAT
>JAPYYQ010001648.1:0-30179 GCA_030522585.1 Anagyrus pseudococci
ATTTTTCACAAAAGTTGGCAATCTCTGCCAATTGACATTCGATTTTCATGAATCAAAGCTTATTCTCTTCCTTAGACAAAATCATCCCGAGGTACCGGATGTACTTTTGCAAAAACTTTTATATATAGTTAAGAAAGGACAATTGTTTATCGGAAAAAATGTTAAATTTTAGAAAATTAATTTATTTACAGAATTGAAGCTTTATTTTCTTAGTTATATATAAAAGTTTTTGCAAAAGTACCTCCGGTACCTCGGGATGATTTTGTGTAAGGAAGAGAATAAGCTTTGATTCATGAAAATCTAATGTCAATCTAATGTCAATTGACAGAGATTGCCAACTTTTGTGAAAAATTTTCAAAACTGTTAATTCCTCGGCATTTTAACAATAAAAAATTTTGAAAATTTACATGGCTCTTCTTAAATGAAGTGCTATTTAAAAAAATAAGAGACATGATGATTAAGGTATTTTAACACTGATTACTAATACCTGGCCAAAAAAGGTGGCAGCTTTCTTAGCGCAAAGATGAAATGGCTTGTTTCTTAGCGCTTAACCGAATTGGCTGCTTTCTAGGCCCAGCCGACGATAAGTTGATTTACGATGTAAGATAATGATTTTTCATGCCTGTGGCCAGAAAGCGGCTACTTTCCGGCCGCTGCGCGGCCGGATGTTGCCGTTTTCTGGCGGCGCAGGCATGAAAAATCGTATACACACCACGGCCACGAAAAAAGGAAGCCTCAGATCTCACGTATATTGTCATCCGAGGCGAAGCCGAGGCTGAGACTTCCTTTTTTTTCGTGGCCTAAGTATGTAATATACTATTTTTAAAATTTGTACTATTTTTTATAATAAGTAAATAAATTCGTAAACAAAAATTTTAGTGTAAATATATATATATATATATATATATCTATATATATATATATATATATTTATTTATATATTTTTTTTTTCAGAAATTTTACTTGTATAGGTATGAAAAAAATACAAAATGAAACACGTGCAACATGCATACACATATAGACTACATAACATGATTTCTTAATAACATCAATTATCCCACGAACAGTCCTTGAAAAAACACAATTTTCTCATATAACTTTGAGCAATGAGTACAAATGTCAATTAACGACGAGATTACTAGGTGTATTTAATAAACGCATATCCCTATATATGCGACGTAACGCTTAATGAAAGTCCTATGGCAATAGACGTTAGATGAGATGAAAAAGTGTTCATAACGTCTATAAATAATTTTTTTTTTTTTTCAAATCAAGAAGTGCGTGGCTTCATCAGCTCTCATTTCACATTCGCCGCTTTTCTTCATTTATAATTTTTAACGTTGTCGACGACGACAGTTGTAGGACTATCGGTATTCACGACTACCCAGTTACCAGCCACGTAAAGGCTGTTTATAGTCACGGACTTGGCGACGTGGCTAGCCACAATTTTAGCCACGTCCTCCGGTACTTTTGCCGTGTAAAGCGATACATTGTCGGATATACTAACGCCTTCTCCGAATTTGGCGTTATCAATGGACAATAACAGACTTGCGTTTCCCACTACGGTACCTGTACCAACAAAAAGTATAAATAACCCGAAATTCAATTTAATATATAATGATATCTCATGATCCAATATCATCGACACACGTACCCTTAATATCATGCGATCCAGCCTTGACGCTTACGACGCCGTCGCTCGAGCTCGCCGGGATCACGTCGACCCTTATTCCAAGCTCCTCTGCGCGACCAGCCGCGCTAATGAGATTCTGCTGGCTGCCGTCGCGACTGGCTATCAGACCAACGAGCAGTGCAGCACTGACGAATCGCTTGTCGGGCGTAGCGGTGAGCTGGTAGTCGGCTGCTTTCTCGGCGAGTTTACCGGACACTAAGCCGAGCTTGCGTCCAAGCTCGATCCAGGGAGCGTTGGCCGGGCTAGAGGCGGCGGTGACTGCTGGCGCATTCACGACACCGCTGAGACTGTAGTCGGCCGAGCGGCCCGAGGCGGCGAGGAACTGCTCGGCTATCTCGATGGCAACGCGCACCTGAGCTTCAGCTGTGCTTGCGCCTGCGGGTTCACGAGGAGCCTCGTTAGGACACATCCAAGTACTGGCTGTTCCCCGCGATCACTTACCAAGATGGGGCGTCGCGATGAGTCGGGGATGCTGAAGGAGCTTGCGGATCGCTGAACTGTCCTTGGGCGGCTCCTCGGTGAAGACGTCGAGAGCAGCGCCGGCGCAGTGGCCGGACTCCAAGACCTCGAGGAGGCCGGCCTCGCTGATGATGCCACCGCGAGCCACGTTCACCACCCGGAAGCCCGGCTTGCACTTCAGCATGCTGCTGCCGTTCAGAAGATCTGGAATTGGGCAAACGACATAAGCAACACCCAGGGACTACAAGACGACTGCATTACCTCTCGTTTGGGGAATGAGCGGCGTGTGGACGGTGATGTAGTCCGCCTGCTTCAGGAGATCGTCCACGCTGACCTTGGCGACGTCGAGCTCCTTGGCTTGCTCGTCGGTCAGCAGGGGATCGAAAGCGACGATGCGCATGCCGAAGGCCTTCATCCGGGTGCCGACCTCGCGGCCGATCCGGCCGAAGCCCAGGACCCCGAGGCATTTGTCCTGGAGCTCGTTGCCCGCGTAGAGCTTGCGGTCCCAGCGGCCCTCGCGCATCGACTGACCCGCCTGAACGACGTTGCGCGACAGCGCCAGGATCATGGCGCACGTCAGCTCGCAGGCGCTTATGCTGTTGCCGCCTGGGGTACTGAAAATAGTGGATATTCTGTCATAATCGTTGCTCTTATTCAGAATGTACTGAGCTTTGTTGTCAATTGAAAAATCAAGCAGTTGTCAAAATACAAATATGGTAATTTTCTGATTTTTTTTGTTTGATTATCAATTGGCAATCTATTTTTATTGGCAATAGAGTGCCCCGGGACCAGATAAGAGGTCGAGAGCGTCGTCAACATCGTTGCGAAAAGGCCTTATCAACAGACATACAAGCGACGTAAGATAATTTGCTTCGCGGGGGATCATGTGACGCAGTACCGGCCGCGGTTTGCGCAACGCGTCCCCGTTTTATCAATAAAGAGCAATCTACTCACTTCAAGACCAGCACGCCCTTCCTCGTCGCCGCCGGCACGTCGATGTTATCCACGCCAGTGCCGGCTCGTCCAATGACTTTGAGACCGGGCGCTGCGGCTATCACGTCCCCGGTGACTTTAGTCTCGGATCTCACGATTAGTCCATCGTGACCCTGAAATGCGATTTTCGAATGAACAAATTTTGTTTTTTTTCCATTCTGATGATTTATTTAATATTTTCGGAAAATATTTACCTTTAGCTCTTCTATGAGCTGCTCTTTAGTTAGTTTGTATTTTGTCGTCACTTCGACGCCATGGCGTGTGAGTAAATTTGCACACTTCTCGTCGACCGGATCGCTGATCAAAACACGCTTCAGGTTTATGGACATTGTTCTGTAATAAGAATATTGAGATTGACGATTATCAAAACTACGCCAGTTGTAAGTCTCGAGAGTTATGGTAATTTATGTGTAAAGCATATGTTTTCGGTTGAATAATCAACGTAGATTACGACTTACAACACGAGGTACGATCGGCTTATTGTTAATAAATCGAAAGTTTAAAAAATTTATTGTCAATTTTATATTAATTACTTTCAATAAAAGTTATAATTGAGAAACACTTGATTGAAATAAATGATCTAGAGAAATAATTAAATAAACACTGCTTTAGTGAATTTTCAATAACAATTGTTTAACAATCTTAATTCTAAAATAACGGAGAGTTAAGATTAAACTGTTCGATCGGTTGAAAATACTCGACAGACTAGAATATCCGGCACTTTTCAGAGAGACGAACTTTCGTGAATTTACAAGTCAAGCCACGAGTTAAAGAGAAAGAGAGAGAGAGAGAGAGAGAGAGAGAGAGAGAGAGAGAGAGAGAGGCAGAGAGAAATATACAAGCCACAAGTGCTTGAAATTACCAGGCTGTGCGATCGGCAAGCTCCCGAGAAACTGTCTCCGGTCGCAAACTCCTTCTTTCACTGGCGAACAAGCCGGCTGAACTTGTTGCGTCGAAGAAAAAAAAAAGAAATAAACGCGCAGCTCTCCGGTCAAGGGGGGAGGTGGTATAGTCTGGGGCAATGTTAAGCCGGTGTTGCGAGAGAGAGAGAGAGAGAGTGATAGAGAGAAGCTGCACGCGCGACACTCCCCTCCCGGTTACCATCACGCTATCAGTTCATGCTGACGCGTCGCTTCGGCGGCCATGTTACCGCGAGGCTCCTCTTCCCTCTCTTTCTCATTATCATTCCATCTTGCTGTATGGCTCGCAAAAGCCGCTCGACGAGAGAGAAAGAGAGAGCGATCGCTCGAAAGCTGCTTGACGAGCACACTCCATCCAAGTTTGCGGGAGTATTGAGTCTTATGCTGGAAAGGGAGGGGGGAAATGTAGTCGGCTATTAGAAAGAGTAGTTTGAATAATACATTAAATGGAAAATTAATGAAGAAAATTCAATATATTAGAGTAGGTACAGTGAGTATTGTATTTCGTGTACGTATAATACGTATGTAGAGGAATATTGTATTATTCAGTCATATTCTTCTCATTGTTAGATAGTAAAGTAGTGCTTAGTTTAGAAGTACGGAAATTTTTCATCGATCAAAGTCGTGAACTTGTTGATTCAAGGCATTTGTATATTTGTATTAAAATAATGATTGAATAAAGTGAACCAATAACTACGTTAACTCTCATTTTTATTTAAAGCATTGGAGAATGCTTTAAATAAAAATGCAACTGAGATCAAATGACTTTTCAAAACACTCATACTCGACAGAAAGAATACAAAGATTTTCTAAAATCAATAGAGTTTAATTTAGTTACTTCAGCAAGAACGTTTTAAAACTTTTTCGACACGTGCAAAATGATTAAGATTAAGTTTTTACATTATTTATCTTTCACTAAAGAAAATTTATTATTTCATTATGAATTATGATTAAGATTCAGATTACCATACAAATATATACATCGCCGAGAAAAACAAATTTTGTTTAAATTTCATTTAAATGAAATCTGCATCAAATCAACGCTTTTCAACTATATAATATAAATTAAGTTTTGTTTTTATTATTAACATTTTAGATAAACATAAACTAAAAATTTGTTTAAACTTAATTGACACTCGAAATACAAAATAACTTATATATTCATAAAGATTACGATTCTTTGAAAATGGTTTAATTCTTATCAAGAGACTAATTTTCACACTTTCTTCCGAAAGACATATTTAGCTGATTCAATGATAACATAGAAAACTACTTTCTTATCATGTGAAAAGTAAATATATTTCTTTATGACATCTGCAAAATTAATGTTTTTATTCATTTATTCAGATACGACAAAAAGTTTTGAAATTCTTGAGTTTTTTAGATAAACAGTCTTTCAAATTGATAAATGAATATGTAGTTACTTTACATTATACTTGCAACTTCAACATTTTGCTGTACTTATTGAGGAATTACTTTTTCCAAGAACTGATGTACATAACATGCCTTACTCATGATTGTATTCTTCAATAAATCCATTTTACTATTTAAATTAGAAGATTAGCCGGCCTATGAAAACGCGCAAAAAACGTAAAATGTTATTGGTAAAATATTCGTTGAAAAGTTTCAATCTTGTGATAGTTTAGCTTTATCGTGTATAACCTACGTTATGTCTTCCTACTTGTTATATTAAGTTTTGCCTTTACTAAGCTATTACAAGCAACTATGTAAACTTTTATTATAAAAAAAATGTTTATGTCTATGTTGGCAGAAAGTAACATTTTTCGTATAACAAGTTCACTGCAATAATTTCTTAAAATTCTAATTAAAAATTGCATTAATTAATAATATTTCTGATTCAATTCCAGAACAACGCGGAGGCGGTGGTTTCCATTCCTTAGCAGTTTCGAGACCACCGTATATTGCTCGAGCGGCAGATTCTGCTATATCAACAGGATCAGATTCGATAGTGACAGGCATTACAATTGGTATCACCGATTGAAAAGTACTAATAAAAATGTACAAAATCTTGTAGTCTTTTATTGGAAAAAGTATTGAGAAAATTTGTTTATAGAAAATTTTTTCTGATTTTTACAGACTGAAAAGTATTATGTTTAACACAGTATCATCTGTGTAAAAATGTGAAATTTACAATAAAGCAGTATCAAATAATAAAGTAGTGTTTTTTTTCTAAATTTCTTCTCCTGAATATTAGCGATGCCTTTCGTTTGAAATGTACATCATAGTAGATGTCATTTATATCGTATTTGTAAACATATTAGCCAAGTTTATATATTAAGAGGTTTTAAATGCGTATGTGAGTATTGAAATGAATGATATATAACATATTATCGCAATACAATAAATGCAAAATTTATTAAGTGTTATTGCTTGCGAAAGAAAGAAAAAACCCGCGCAATGTAAGACAAAAAACTTATGTTGCAATTTAAAAGTTGTGATATGATAAAAAAATACATACATTTACCAAACTAAATTAATTTTTCTCTTTTAAAGTAAAAGAACTAGTAGCGAGACAAATGTAGGCAGAGGATATGCTATATATTGTACAGTGTAACATTTATGTACATTGAAAAATAAAACATTTTTCATAAATGAAATAAAGCTACTGCTGATGTTTTTTTAATGTTACTGTCACTGACTTTTGTTTTACTGTTTTTTTATTGTGCACTTGTGATTATTTATTTAAACGTTAATAAAATATTTATTCTCGATATATTAAATAAAAATCAACATTTCGGGGTATATCACTCATTCAAGACTATATGGAGGAACTATTGTTTTGATGTCCAATAAGTAATAAAGGCTACTTTTTTATGTAATACTGTTTTATTATAAATTTTACATATTTACACATTTGAGTCTGTTACACAATAATACTTTTTAGCGCGCAAAAAGTTTATTTTACGCACTCGCTTAAAGACAAATTTCTTAAAATCAAGTTTTTTACAAAGTTGCCTAAAAAGTGTTCATCTCAATACAGAAATACAAAAAAAAACAAATTCTTGTCACATTTTTTCGAGTTAACCGATAACTGGACAAGAATTATTTTTTTTTAACATACGCTGAAATTTACTATTGGAATAACTGCTTAATTAACCGAAAAGAACCAACATGCTTGCCATTATCGTTTCGGCTCCTGATGCTAAAGAGGAACCTGATGCAGCCACTCGTCCAACGGAGGGAGGTGCTTTAGCAATATACGGTGGTCTCGAAACAGCTAGGGGACGGAATTTGCTTTCATTTGAGTCTCCAATTGGATCTGAAATATTTATTATTTATGTTCAAGAAAGAACTAACCATTTGTAAACAATAATATTAAACGAAAATGAGAACTTATAACATTATACAAATATTACAAAATTATATAATAGTGGTGTTTACAAAATTTTTGTATCGTCAATGCCAAATATAGGTATTAGAAAGAGAAAAATAAATTACTTTTTGAAGTAAAATAAAAGTTTACTTACTTCCTTGTATCATGTTGATTAAGGCAAAGCTTAAAATGACGAACAGTAAAACGTTACGTAGATTGAACATGGTAAAGCTGAGAGCTACTACAAGATCGAAACTATTCAACTAACTTCTTAGTAATGAAATTTCAAATTTCAGGCACGTTTTTATAAGACAGTTTTATCAGCAAAATCAAATTAAAAAGATAGAGTATGAGGTAAAACAATAATAAATACAATACGGCAATATCTGGAAAATACTTTATTTAGTAATGGGGAATTTAAAGATTACTACTTAAATACATTGATGTTAACAATGATAACTTAATATCTGGAAATTACGTTTTTTATATAAAGAAACTAAATATACCCAGATTGATAAAATTCTGTTTATAAAAGCCGGGATCAAAGATTTTGAAAATATGTATGTTTTTTTCTATTTGAATAAAGTTTTTAATTTCACAGCTGTATTCACAGAAAATTTTATACAAATTTTCCCGCAATAGTCTTTTAGAAAGGTATAATTACTTTCTCTGTGAAAAGGTGATTATCAAAACCGATAACCAGTTAAAAAGTTTTGCAAGTTTTAGTTTTTGTAAATCCGTTTCTGTCTTATTTATAATTTAAGTTTAGCAATCGAATATTCAAATTTAATATGTATTACGTTTTAAAAATACGTCAAAAAGTATTATCCTTACTTGTGCATACGAGCCATTGTTATATTTTAGCTTTTGCCTGCTTTTTTGGCTACTTTTTCAGAAATTTTTAATTATAGTATCGTGTGTGTAACATTTTTATATTAAATAGATAATTATCAAAAATCTGATATTAAATTGCTGAATATTATTAGAAATAGAATATGAACGTTCATATTGTACGAAGATTAAATTAAAATTACATATTCAAATTAACACATCGCAATACTGATATCGGTCCAGTTTATAGTACATTTCGATACAAGTGCGTAAAAAATGATTCGCAACGAGTGTGAGGTTTTTCGCCCAAGCA
The DNA here is from genome assembly GCA_030522585.1 of Anagyrus pseudococci. NCBI lineage: Eukaryota > Metazoa > Arthropoda > Insecta > Hymenoptera > Encyrtidae > Anagyrus > Anagyrus pseudococci. Next base: position 8,544 of record JAPYYQ010001648.1, read on the forward strand.
AAGCGAGGGTGACAACTCACACGAGTTGAGAATGATTTTTAACACGTGTATCGAACAATATTTTTGAGAATTTAGACAGGTGTTGTTAAGTAACATCTTAACTCTATAATGAAATCATTAAAAGTAAATAATTTTAAAAATGTTATCGCTGCCGTATCTTGTATGGACCGTTATTACGTCTTTTACTTCCTGTTATTCTTAAAACTTGTTATTATGATTTAGGCAATATATAATACAATGATAACTATCAATATTTTAAAACAACTAAACATTTCCGAGTATTTTATTCGTCCAAGAAATTTTGAAGGAGCTATGTTTTTTATGTACCTATAATTAGAAATAAAGGCTACTTCTTTTAACTAATACTGCTTTATTGTAAATTTTACATTTTTACAGATTTTAGTCTGCGTTAAACAATAATACTTTTTAGTTCGTAAAATTTTAATTTTACAAGAATTTTTTTTAGTATACGCTGAAATTCAGTATTTTAATAACTGCTTAACCCGCAATAACACCAATGCTTGCTATTATCCCTTCTGATCCAGCTGTTATAGCGGAACCAGCTGCTTTAGCAATATACGGTGGTCTCGAAACTGCTATGGGACGGAACGAGCTTTGACCATTATCTTGAACTGGACCTGAAACATTTATTTATTAGTATTCAAGAAAGAACTAACTATTTATGCACATTGATAGTAAAGGAAGAGAACATACACCAATTTACATTTTTTTCAGTCAACAATTTAAAAAAATTTCTTTTCTATGAAATAAAATTAATAGCATAACCAATAATTTTAGTTTTTGGATTTGAAACTATATAAAACTTATTAATAAATAACGAAATGGTTTAATTTTCAAAGTAAAATAAGAGTTTACTTACTTCCTTGTATTATGGTGATTAAGACAAAGCTTAAAATTACTAGTAGCAAAACGTGACGTAAATTGAACATAATGAAACTGAGAGCTACTGCAAGATCGTAACTTTGCAACAAACTATTTGTTAATAAAATTTCAATTTTTTTGCATGTTTTTATAAGGACGCTTATCTTTAAAATCAAATAATTAAAAGATAAGGACTTATTAGGTAAAATAATAACAAATACAATGCAGCAGGTTCTGGAAAATACCCTGTTCGAATAAAGGAGAATTTAAAGATGGGCACATTGACGTAACAAACAATAAATTAACGCTGCAATATCTGGAAATCACGTTTTTATTACAATGTAACTAAACGAACGCAGCAGATTGATAATGTATTGTTCATAAAAGACGGACTCATAGAATTTAAAAACAAGTTTGGACTTTATGGATAAATAAATGAAATTATTGGTTTCATAGTACAAGGTAATCAGAAACAAATTTTATGCAATTGTCTTTTTAAAAAATAATTAACTTTGTGAAAAAAAACGTAACTATCAATACTTTTAACCAAATAAGAAGCTTTGCGAGTTTATATCCTTGTATGTGCGATTCTGTTCTATTTACAATTTAAGTTTAGCAATCGATTATTCAATTTTCAATATCTATTCTGTAATACATTAAAAAAATATTCCACAAATTAGTGTTAAAGTCATGTTCTTATCTGGTTCATTTGAAGTGTTTTACGTTTGTTTAAGTCGCAATTCATAATGCATTCTACAAACAATAAAATCATAAAAGAAGTTCTACTAATCGTTTATCGTTTGTACCGTAATGTAAGTTGAAATTCGAATTATCAATTTTATGTTTACGAAAAATAGTATTTGTTTAGCATACATGAATTAAGTTTTGGTATGTCCTTTTCTAGTATGATTTTTGATTTAAAACTAACGGATTTAACAGAAATCAACGTTCCGGTAAAAATTGGCTAGAGAATAGGCTAGAAATTAATTTGTTAAAATTTTCTCCATCCTGAAATCGTCGTATATAGTTTTTCCTGCAATTGATAATTGGTTTACCCCGACATTACCGGCATTACGACAATTGGTTTTCCCCGAAATTGGTCTCATACGTGCTTTATAATTGCCAAATGATTTTATTTGAAGTTGCTCATGTGCAACGAATAATATTGATTCACCAAATTAAGTAACTATTTATTACTGTTAATTGTTTTATCCCGAATATTACCTTTTTAAAATTAGATATGCACATGGTTGCATAGACGGTGTTTAACAACAAAGTATCGATATGTGCAACGTAAAAATACTAAAGCTAGATTAGTAACTCTAATTACGTTAAGGGTTGTTGACTTAATTTTCGAGAAAATTGAGATTGAAAAATAAATATTTGATAGGCTGTCTGGACGATATACCTAATTGATCGCACTCATTCATAAATTTCTCAATGTGCATGAAAAAACAACATATGAGCGGTTTTCTTTGCGTAATGAATTAGCATTATCAATTAATATGCTACTGACTACTTACGATTTTGGAAAAATTTTGCGGAAAGTAATATACTTAATTGTGTGTATGCGCCATTAGTGTAAGTTTTTAGCTGACTTCCTGTCAATTTTTTTCGTAATTTTAAATGACAATATCTTGCGTGTAAAACATTTTTTTTATACGAATTAGATAATTATTAAAAACCTAATGTTCAATTACTAATTATTATTATTAATAATATGAACTTTAATATTGAAGGATGATATATAGGATTGAAATTATAATTTCCAACAATAGCTATAAAACGCGACCTGTAATACCGATAGTAGATATTACCGTCCGATGATAAAATAAAATTTGGAATTATCGTATATTGTTAATACACAAATTATCAGCACGTCATGTTTCAAACTGAAAAATGTGTTATAAAGTTTAATTGTCCGCTAAGAAGATCAATATATCATAAGAGAAACTTAAACAAATTTGAGGCCGTCGCACAACTGAAGTCGTCATTTTTCCAAACTACAACTTTACCAGTATACTTCTTGCTTACACGGTGCTGTGGCGCAAATAAAAGTAACAGTCAGATCGCGCACGCGTCACTTACATCTTACCTTTTTTTTTATCCGCCCACATCGCATCGCGACTCTCTTTTATCGCTGTCGCTCGGCAGCTTTTCGCAAGCGGCTGTAAGGCTGTAAGGCAAGGCAGCCAAGAGGCGCGACGGCTGACATAGCCGCGAGCGCTGCAGCACTTCATCCCAGCTTCCAGATAATATGATGGTCTAAAAAGAAGGCAAGAGAGTGGGGGTAACCGTTGGTGCGCGAGCGGAGAGAGAGAACGGAGCAGCCTCGGCGGCGCGCCAGTCGTCCTCTCCTCGGTGTGGCGTGCAGAGTGAACTGTGCGCGCGCGATAACCAGCTAGTGCACGCGAGGAGGAGGAGGAGGAGAGGAGGAGGATAGACGCCGCGCTGACACGGGGCCCGCTCTCGACCTCCCCGCGCCACGTCCTCGAGAGAAAGTCAGAGCAGCAGCTCGCACAAGACTGACTGCTGTCCCCCCGCGAGTCCGTGTGCCCGTGCGTGCTATCTCCCCGTGTGACCGCGTGTTTGTTTGTGTGCCGCGTTTTATATACGGAGCAGCAGGCATCAGCGACTCGTAGACGACGGGGCAAGTGGCTGGGGGGCGGGGACGGGGGGGTTGACACGGCTGGGCAGGGGCCAGTGCGGACTCGCTCGCCACGGCCGGTCAACGGAGTCAACGAGGTCGAATGACGACGGCTAGCAAACGGAGCCGCGTTACAGCCGCTGCTGGTGGTAGTAGTAGTTCTGCTTGCTCCGCTGCTGCCGCCGCAAACGGACCGTGGGCAGTGTGAGTTTATGATGTGCGCGTTGGACTGTCTTGGAGCATCAGCTGGAGCAGCAGCAGCCGTGACTGCCTACACGATAACCTCAACGGCCTCCTTCCGTGCCAAGGCTGAGCAGTCAGGGCTGAGCACTAGCTGTCCCCAGCTTGCCGAGCAGCAGCAGCAGCAGCAGACCGATTGCGCAGAGGCGGCGCTGATGTTGACAGCTGCGAACACCGAGGAGTCGGCAGCAGAGCCAACCAGCCAGGCGCGCCGAAGCTAGGGACCCCCGAGGCTGCACCCGGGCGCTCCCGAGAGACAGAGAGACGACACAGCGGCAGGCGCAGGCGGAGCGCAAGAAAGAGAGAGGCAGAGAGAGAGAGAGAGACAGCAGGCAAGCGCTTGCGAGTGGAAGAGAGAGAGGGCGAGCAAGAGAGTAGCGGCTGCGGCGGCGCAACAAAATGGCTGTGTCGCGCTGACTGGGCAAGCAGCAGCAGCAGCAGCGGCGGCGGCGACAAGAGCAGGCGGCAGCAGCAGTTGGCCGTCTGGGTCCGTAGGACCGTGCGAGCCGTAGACGCCCCCCCGGAGCGGCGAGGTTACCTCCTCCAGCTTTGAGGAGGGCGTGCTGTGTGCATAGTGCGCGCCGTTTCAAACTGGAGGCTGCCAAGGCGCGCCAGGAGGACGACGGCTGCTCGAAGCGGCTCCGGGAACAGGGCGGTGCTGCAGCCGGGGCGCGCGTCGGAAAGATGAGCAGCGGCCGAGGGCCGAGCCGACGACGACGCCAACAGCAGAAGCAGCTTCGACGGGCAGGAGGAAGAGGAGGCGGTAACCCAGCCTGTGGCATCGTCACCAGCAGCAGTTAGTCGAGGAGGCGAGCGAGCGCGCTGCCAAAAGAGACAACACCAACATCAGCTCCAAGGGGAACCTGGCCGAAGGGAGCGAGAGGTAAGGATCATCCTGTACTTTCGACCTTCCTTTTTACAATTCGCGCCCTGAGCAGTGGCAAAAGGGGCCAAAAGCTGCGGGGGCAGTTGGACCGAGCGACCGCTTGGCCCCTTCCCCGGAAGTAGTCCCTTCGGCTCGTCAGACCGGCCTACTCCCTTTTCGTTCTCTCTCTCTCCCTCTGGTCGTTGGGGCCCCCTTTTACCAACGCGCTCGCACACACGCACTCACACAGAGAGAGGCGGTGTTGCTCGGGCTCCTTTCGGCCCGACTGTTCTGTGTGTACACTTCACACACCGATCGGAGACTTTCTCTCGAGGTAGCAGCTCTCCGTTGCAGCTGCGCTCGCGAGGCCTCGCTGCTCTCTCGAGCGCGATTAACTGATCCCCGCCGACAACGGCGACGAGGACAACAACATCCACTCTTTTCCATTATTCCGCCGAGGCGCGGGTTTCATTTATTTTTCGCCTTATCTAGCATTTAAAGCAGCCGTCGCGTACGGTTTGTGGAAAATTTCCACGCTTTGTGCGCTTCAATGGCACACACACACACACTCTGTACGCGCGCACCACTTCGGTATTTAAAAACCTTGTTAGCTAAAAGACCGCTCGGCCTTTTTTTTCATCTGTAAAGTCGAATGAGGGACTAAAGGAGAACTTGTGCTTTATTTATTGTCGTTTTCGCACGTAGAGGAGCGAAGGCCGGCTTTTGGGTGTGCTCGGCCAGATGAGACGATCGGAGAAAGAGGGGTGGACGAGGGGAACACCGCTGCTGCTGCTGCTGCTGGGCGCAGAGTCGTTAACGAATTTTCAGTGCACGACGCGTTTTCCATTTCTCCGACGTTCTATATGCACTCACGTATACACGCGCCGGGCCCACGTACCTCCTCCTTTTCTCTTTTTAGCGCCGACTATAACCTTTTTCACAGTCCGCACACTTGCGGGGCCTCGTTTTTTTTTCTCGCTGAAAACTTGGAGCGCGCTCTCGGGGTGTTGGCTGTATTGGGCAAGCTTCGCCGAGCCAATTATTTTTCTCGGGATTGTTTAAAATAAAAGTACGCCTGTTTAGAATCGTCATTATTATTATTATTGCTAAGGCAAGGAGAGAGACGGGGGGGAGTATACTAGTGCGAGAGCTTACGCGCGCAGATACGTTTATGACGAGGAGAGACATATATTTCGCCTGGTGTGTTTGGCGTAAAACTAGGCCAGACTGCGAGACGAGTTAAAATAAATATTTCAACACTAACGAATTGGAAATAAACGTTAATATTTTAATTTGCGATTTTTCGAATTTCTCTTTTCGCTTGCGACATTATAAAGGCGACATCGTAGTAAGGCGGAATTTGCTGCTGCCGGTGCCCCCGATGGAAATTTACAGCGGAAATTTTACGCTTTTAGTTTTGTACTAGCGCCGAGAGCGAGATTGTTGTTGAATATTTGCGGGGCTAAGGCGTTTGTGCCTCGGGCGCAAATAGAATATAAATCATCGTTTTAGAATCAAACGTATAAATAAACCCCGTTGTTTATTATATATATGTATGCGGGCCTGAAGTCCATTTTTAGAGCTACCCTTTCCTACGGAGCTCTTAATCACCTCGGCGCTTTGAACAAATATTTTTCATTGCGACGGGGTAATTTCTTCTTATTAGAATAATAATTCGTTACTTTATTCTTTTTTATTTGTCATTGGGAAACATTTAAATGCGAGAACTGGATCGTTTGGGATTATAATAGTTTAAAAAACATTTAGAAATAATTTGATACTGAAATTAAAAAAAAGAAAAAAAAACGACACTTACGGAATTTATTTACTCTCGCGTCGCGTTTTAAACGTCACAGCAATAACGTATTATCTTTAGAATTTTAAGAAACATGACTTGAAATATCGTAATCTGCGAGTAATGTGCATACTAATACACTTATTATTCATTAGCGAGTAACGCAAGATTGTTTTTATCTCGTTAGCAAATATTTCAGTTCTTTGCAAAATATAAATTATTTATTTCTTATCGCGAGGTTTGGTATAGAACTTGTGAAATTATGAACGAGAAATTGTAAATTTTCGACGTAACCCCTGCTTTTACAATTGGTATAACAACTGTTCGTTAAAAAATTCAATTATTCTTTTAAGAATATAATGTGCTCCGTGAAGAAACTTAATCTCAAAGCAGAATGAATTTTGCCAACAAAAGACGTACTTGTTCCATTAAATGTACAGTAATTAACTAGTTTCACTTTTTACGTTCAATTTCAAGATAAACCATCGGGGGCTTTATTAATAAAACGCAGTAGTCGCTCGAGAGAACGTTCAACGAATACACATTCGGTCGCAATAATTGTTTATTATGCACATATTGAGCGCGCGATTAAACTGAATTTTTTAGCAGCATACATTTATTTATCATTACTTGTACGGATTTGGACTAAAAGCAGTCAGCATAATAATCTCCATTGTTTCGCGTAAACTGCGAGAAATAGTACGGTAACGACTTTCTTGTGTACAGCTCGGCGGAAAATGTGTACCTGTATTTTCCTTCATTGTCAAACGCGCAGGGATAATTAAGCGGGTTATTAATTCTTATTAGAAAATATTTCAAAAACTGCCTACGTAATTATTATTTACGACTTTGGTGTATTCATAAAAATGTAATAGCCTCGTATTACCTTGCCGGCCAGCGCGTCGATCCAAAGTGTTTGACTTGAACGAAGTTGAGAAAAAAGGAGAAAAAAAGATTTTACGCCGGCATTTGCCGAGCGCGCTAAGCTTCGACGATATCTTAGAGTCGCGCGCGTAAGTAGACGTTTCCAGGAAGTGGATAAAAAAAATTGAAAAAAAAACAGGAATGGGCCAGAAAATAAAAGAAATCGAGTAAAATACAGGGGCATTATTCACGACAGCAGCAGCAGGCGCGTAAAATCGAGTCGAGTTTTATCAAAACAACAACGGCCGAGGCAGAGCCGTACAAAGAGGCCCCGGGGGTAGCGCGTGCGCCCGAGTGATAAAACTTCCATGAAAGACGACGTGACCATCACTAGTGTTATAGGTACACACGAAACGAGCGCCATTGCCTTAACAAGGGGAAGACTCGTCAATAGTTGGTTTCTTTTTCCCTATCGATAGACGCACACACGCTCGCGCTTTGCCAAGAGACAGAGAAAAAAAAAAGACTTTTTCCTTGCCGGCACGAGGCGACTGCGTATTAGCTTGATTATTTATCAAGGTTGACCAAGATATATAAAGCTGAAAAATTCATGTGGGCCTTCCTTTGACTCTAGGCTAACGCTGACGAAATTAGGTGGCTCGGTCTTTTTTGAAAGTTTAATACGAGATCGTGCTTTTGTTGACGCGCTGTATTTTTCATGACAACCTCGTGGCGCTTTTGACAATCTATTTTTCTTAAAACGATTCATTGGGGTTAATGCGGACGAGAGAGAGAACAGGAAAAAGAAGAGGAGGCTCGATGAGAAAGCTTCATAAATCAATTTGTACATAAACGCTCGGGTCTGCTCTCTCGGCTTTTCAAAAGTTATCGCGATACGCGGGATTTCGTCGCGTAATAACAAAATTTCTTTCTTTTTTTTATTTGTCGGCTTTATTGCGAATATAAATTGTTAAATTTTATTTGTTGCTTAGCGCTCGCCGCCGATGTTTATCTATGCAATCAACAATATCGAGGAGGGCTTAAAAGCGCTCGAAAATAATCGTTTTTATTTTTACCCCCCGAAGCTAATGCAAATATCTTGTACGAGTTGCTCGTAGCCCTGTCCAAGCGAATGACAAAAGAAAAACAAAGCCGTTTGATACTTCGCGCGAATTCGAGAGAGAGCGGCGAATGAGCATTAAATTTGCAATAGAGGAAAAAGAGAACGCCGAGATCTCCAGGGCGCGTTATCGCGCTCGCTCGAACATTGATTCGCCGACAAATGAGAATTAAAAATTCGTTCCAAGCTATCGCAACTTTGAGTCTTATTCGCGCGCGCGTATAATCAGCCCGAACATCGAAAGAGAAACCGAACCTTATTTTCCGAGCATGGATTTTTGAAAAGAGCGAAAAAAAAAAGAAGGCGGTCGTCGGATAAGGAAAGTTTTTCTCAAAAGGCGCGCGCGCATGCACGTGATGGATTACAAGAGAGTCAACAGTCATTGCGTTTTCTGTCTTTCTGACGCGCGAGAGCAATACACGGCAGCTGGAGCGCAGGCGCGTTCATAACAACTCGAGAGAATAAAAAGAAAGTAGCCGGCTATAGTGCTCTTTCGTTTTTCCATCTTGCCGGTTGGGCTACGCGAGGAGGGAAAAAAAAGAGACGAGGCTTCCGATTCAAGGATAATTATCTTACGAGATATTTTCGGTACGTGTTTTTAACTCTGGCCCTTGTAAACGCTCTTTCCCAGGTGCATATACTGGCTGTGGTCTCACCGAGCTTAGCGTCGCCTTTTCGCTACGTTCACTCTTCGGCCCTGGTCGTGATTTTTTTTTGTTATTCAACGATGTTTTTTTTTTGTCCTAAATATTAATCGCGTCTTCCAACTACACGAACGTCCCTCCCCAGAAGGCGGCTAATTAATTCTTATCGCGGCAAAAAAATCACTCATCTCTTTTGTATTCCAAACGAGTTTATATTTGAAACATCTTTAGCCTCGTGTATTTATTGTGTTCCATTTGCAAACGAGCAGATAGTTCCCACAAAGGAGGCATTTCAAACGCACGAGAAAATTGAATGAGTCAACTCTGTTGTATATATTTATTTATAAATATACAAAACTGCCAAGCCAACAAAAGTCCGAGATAGATTCGTACGTGCTCTCAGGTGTCGTTCGTCTATCGTCTAAAGTCAATTTTTTTCTTCACACATTTCTTTTTTTTTTTGTTATTCAAATGACGCAACGACGAGGCGCTTCTATCGGACACTTTCAGCCTCTTTAGAACAAATAAAGTTGCGGAGAACGTGAATTATTGAAGCGCACGCTGGTATAGGCGCCATTGTGCGCGCGAGTATATGCGCTATACACCCGCGAGGCGCTATACGGAAGACCGTTGCATGATTTACTCGCTGCTCGTCGCTCATTCCCCCCTCTTTCTCACTCCGTCTCGCTCTTCGAATGTAGTCATTTTATCGTTGCATAATGTTTTCCCGAATCGCGCTGTCTTTGTGCGGAGCTTCTTAAAAAAAAAAATTCGAAGCCACATCGTGTACGTCAGCGCGATCTCTCGTGTAAAATTCAATGATTCACAGAAAAGTTGCTTCTTTTTTTGAGCGAGAGAAAATAACGCTTGTATACACTCACCAAAAAGTACGCGCGCGTTCGTTCTCGTGCTACGAGCACAGAAAGGATTCCATTTCAAGTCGGCATTATTCAACTTAACACATGCAAGAGTAGAAAAGCCACTTTTCTGCTCGGCTGTACGCGCCTACTCGCTCTTTCTCTTTCTCTCTTTCGCACTCCTCTTTCTCTCCTCTTCTGTGTCTGTCTCCCTCTTTGAGGGCGTCTTGAGTGAACTTTGTCAGAATAGACACGCGCTCGCTCTTCATTTTTCTCTCTTTACCTCACTCTCTCTCTTTTTTATCTTTTTGTTTTTGCGTCTCTCTCTCTCTTTTTCTTTGAAAATGACTCACGCGAGGAATTGCAACCTCTCTCTTCCAGAACCCCAACTGCACCGCATCAACAATTTTAATCGTAACGATTTCGTAATGCGCTCCCATTTGCTTTTTTTTTGTTTCTCGTTACGGAGATTTATCAGGCTCATTGTTGAAACGAAAGTTTAAAAGAAAAGAAAAAAAAGTTGAATTGGCTGGAGCGGATGATTGATATTGATTTTATAAGTGAACTGAAAAAAAAGAAAAAGTTTCTCAAAAGATTTTAAAACTTTCTGAAAGCAGATTATCTTTTTACGCCTTTTTTCACTCCGGGCTCTTATCTTATTTTTTTGTTTCCATTCGAGCCTCTGCTCCAATCAGAATTATAATTTCCTTCTATTTTCTTAGATTAGTCTTTCAATTTGTGTAGAACAAAAAATCTATCATTTAATAGTTTTAACGAAACGACGACATCTGAAAGCAAACTTCTATTTGCTGTAACTTCTTTCGCAGCACGTAAATCCTCTCGCCATATCGCGTATGCGAATAATTCCGAGAGATCCTTATTTCACATATAGCATCGCTCCTCTTTCGTTTCTTTTTTCTTTTTGAAATGCCTCTCATACATGTTAACGAATGCACATAATATATTTTCGAGAAGATGAAAGTTCGCGTCCTACTCCCTTGGTGAATTCGAGACACGCGCCTGACATCTCGTCGTCAAGGGGGAAGGGAATTTTCTCAATATCAGGCTGTATTTAGAAGCGGCGCCCCTATGACGTGGCTCTCGCGCGCGCTCGTTTCCGCGTCCGTACACATATGCGGGCGCGTGCTCTCTGCTTCTTGCCGTTTGTGCAATAAAAATTGAAGGGCTGTAAAAGCACAATCTTCGCTCGAATGCTAAAATGACCAATGCTGGCTACCTTTTTTCACCCCAAGGCGTATATCGTTAGTAAGGTTTTGTTTTGTTTTTTATTCTTGTCTTTGCTCGCAGCTGGTTTACACGAAAAGTCAATTTAATTCAACATCCCCTTCTGCTTGTAGTTTAGAAAAACATTTTCTTTTTTTTTTTAAACAAAAGTAAATTTGCCATTTAGTGTCCATATACTTTCATAATGATTATTACAATGCTTTCGAAGCTACATGGGCATTCACCGCTTCAAAATTGCCGTCTTTGTTCCCGAGATTATTTAACAATTCCTTTTTTGTTTTAATCTCTCGTTATTAGTGCGTGTCCAGGTAAAAACGTTGGGCCTCTCTCGGCAAAGCCTGGTATTTGCGCTCCCGACCCCCCCTCCAGAGTGGAGAAAGAGAGAGGGAGCTGACAATACGACTCTCGTTCACCTCTCCATCATCCGTGCCTCTTCGCTCGTACACTGACGTCCCCCATTTTGTGGGATCTACTTTTCTTTTGCAGAAGGCCGACCCTTTCTCTCTCTCTTTCTCTTTGCCGCGTTGGCCGATGAACGTTGACTCTCGTGAAAAGAGCGAGAATTAAGAACGAGCGATAAAGAAAAAAAGAGAGAGAGAAAGGGAGTGGGAGAGAGAGAGAGAGAGAGAGGAAAAAAGAGAAAAGAGATAGGGTGAGAGTGAGAGATTTGCAGCGAAGGGCGCGGACGGGGAGAAAAAGAGACAGACGGCGCGCTTGGGATTTTCGAGGATAGTAATAAAAGAAGCGGGTAAGCCCTTATACCGCGTGATACATTTGCAGCAAGGACAGCCGCGAGGATGATGGCTGTGCGTGCGTGTGGGAATATGGGCAGCTTATGCCAATGATGATGATGATGATGATGAGCGAATAGAGATGAATGGAACGCGTCTCCAGCGAACATGCCTGCGGTGTTTGCGGCCTCTGGGGCGTTTGGAAAAATTGTTTGAAAAGATAAAAGTACTCGCTCAAGCTATTGTTCCTCGTGAGAACCTTGACTGCCTTTTTTTTGTATATTTGTACCTCTTTTCGAAGTTTTGCAGAAAATGCATTGCACGCGTGTGGTATCCGATGCGTTGGAAGTTATTAGGAAAAATATGCGTTACCCCGCACAAATGAATCCTTAAAACTTTCTACGCGATTTTTTTACTTTTTCTCTTTTGTATATGAATATAATTTATTTTTAAAAATTTCTCTGTCAGCTTAATCAGCAATAACTGTTTTTCAACCTCAAAAAAAGATTTTTACTTCATTTTCTAATTTTCTATTCCAATGAGTTAATGAGTCATTAAAATTTTCTATTCCCCATGTACCAGCTGGCGCTAACTTTCTTCGAGCAAACGAAAATCCATAGAGTCATAGCCCAAAGTAATATCACGAATTCTAAGATTACGGAAATTTCCAAACTGTCGAATATTTCTATTTAGATAAAAACTATCCGGCGTTTCTGTAAAATGTTTTTCGTGGAAAAATCTTGGCTGAGATAAGTGAATGTAGAAAGAGCGAATATTTTAAAAACTTAACGTTCAAAGTATTCTCATTGAAACGTTGTAAATAAAGCCCTAAAGCATATTTTCAACCCAATAAACTGGAACATTAGATCATGAAGCAACTCCTAGCGTTGTATCGTGGACTACAACGGCTGTTAAACTCGTGCACGTTCATTTTGAATCTTGTAAGGTAAAACTGGATCGCAAACACCCGTAATAGATTGTAAAATTAAAGATTATCCGTGAAAGTTGTACCTCCGGTAATAACCGAACGATCCTGTATTTTTAATTTTCAAGTTTTAACTTGATGTTCCCATTAAGAGAGCAACTACTCTATAGCAGTTTATTTGGACAATCACAATATCAAATTTATTGAGCAAAAAATTACGAAAAATCTTCAAACGTTTTTTTTTCTTTTCCTAACGAACTTTCGACAGCCTTCAGCTGATAAATAACCATAGCCAGTCGAAGAGACGTGTCGAGCAGAGTCGGTAGAGTCTTCTGAATGCAACTTTCTTTGTACGAAGATTAAGCCCAGCTTTCTCTCGGTCTAAACTCCCCGTGTAATCGATGCCCGCGTAGATTTCTCTCTGTCTCGCAGGCTTTTGTTTGCAACGAAAATTATTTTCCGTGCAACACAAAATATCTCGACGCATACCAGTCATTCCCTCGCTCTTCCATCTCATATCTTCTTCCCTCTGGGTTTTGAAAAAAAAAAAAGAAAAATGTTTATTTCTGCTCACGTATAACCGTGGAAGAGGCAAAGAGAACGCGCTTATATACGGGCAGAAGATTAAACGTGTTTGAGTGTACAAGGCGTCGAGAGAGGCATGGCGGCGGCTGCACGTGGCTCAACTGCCGTGCGGCTGGCCAATCGCTGATCTGTACCCCCAGAAGGCCTCGACCAATTGAGACGAGGAAGGAGGGGCTCGGGAGCATGGGTAGTCCAGGGATGAATTTTCTATGGAAATAGGGACTTCCTCGTAAAATTTGAACTTGGAGCCCTGGGGCGCTTGGCAGCGAGACTCTAAAAGTGAAATTCTGAAATATTAGGAGAGCTCCTCGGCGCGTTTTCGTGTTGCTAGGCCACCTTTGGAGAACTGGTCGAGCCGCAAAATCCGAGGTGTAGGTTTTTTGGAAAAGAATGCACAGGCAACATTGATCGTATCGATACAAGGCAGTACTTAAATTTTGAAAAGTGGAGAATTTTCGGCTTGGTATTCGTTGTTCAAATGGAATTCCGTTTTTGAGTTTAAATTTTGATGGGTTTAGTTTATAATTTAATGTTTTTTGCTGTTTGCCAGTCACGACAGAGACAGTTCAAGTTCTAACCTTTGTGAATAATTTCCTCGTTTTAGACTTTCTTTTTTGTTTGTAATATTCTCTGATCTTGGTTTTTTTCTCTCTCACAATTTCAATATCAGCTGGTTTTTCCATTTCGAAATAAAGATGCGGTATCTGATAATGATAATAAAACATCGACCGCGTTGTTTCCTTCAATAAATTTCCAGAAATATTTTTTTCCCAAACAACAAATTTAAAATACATCAGCCGTCTGCGTTTATTTAACTCCCTTAAATTACAAAACGATATAACCCCAAGAAACTTTGCAGGAAACGTGATTCTTTAACACAAAAAAAATTCCTTCCAAAAAGGACGAGGCGAAAATGCGAGGAGGAGAGAGAGAGAGAGACCGATCATTTCGTCGACGTGGTCCGATGCAAAAGAAAAGCCGTGTGCCACTGAAATTCGATTGCCAAGCAGGAAGTGGCTTGCACATGCGAGTGAGCCTGCATACTCTCTCACACATTTATACACACCCAGCTGCTGCTGCTGGCCAGCGACGTATAATCCGAAAGAGCGAGAGAGAGAGAGAGGTGCATCGCCGAGAAAATGTTTGCTCGGCTGCCGCTGTGCAGCGAGAAAGAGGACGAGGAGGAGGGGGAGGATAGAGAGAGAGGGAGGCGGAGAAAGACGAGGGTGAGACAGAGAGAGGGAGAAGAAGAGCAGAGCGGCACGCAAGGTTTAAAGAGCCCGACGGCCCGGCACTTTAGTCCGCTGCTCGGCAGCCGGCCCCTCTCTCTCTCTCTCTCTCTCTCTCTCTCTCTCTCTCTCTCTCTCTCTCTCTCTCTCTCTCTCTCTTTCTCTCTCTCTCTCTCTGGTGCGCTGCTCCGCTTCTTCTTCTCGTCTCTGCAAGCCTCGTCTGGGCTGCACACATTGCTCCTCCTCCACTGGCGCAGTGCGAGAGAGAGAGAGAGAGAGAGCGTATTCCACGTCCGTAGGTATACCATCGCCGGTGTAATCCGATCTTCAGGTCGCGCTGCACCTCTCTCTCTCTCTCTCTCTCTCTCTCTCTCTCTCTATACCCGCCGACCCCGTCCTCTCTCGCTTGCTTCTTCTTGGATTTTTTTCCTTTTTCTCTTTCTTCGGCTTTTTTTCTCTCTCCCGAAGGAGGAGGCCTCTCCGCGGTGACTCGGCGGAAATTTCGAAATTTCGTGCGGTTCTTCTCCAGGCAACAGCCGTCGGGGCGCTCTCTCGCGCCAGTTCTTCAGGCCTGGATTAATAGTGCCTGGATGTTGGTTGCTGGTGGAAACGATTCGGGGCTGCGCGCATATATCCAAATCTGTTGTTCTCATATATAGGAACAACAGATTTGGAAAACTTGCTCGTGGACGTCTTTTTCTTTTTAATTAACCGAGATAGCCGCCTGAGATTAGCAATTTTAATGAGAGAGAAAGAGCGATAAAAATGAAAGAACTTAAATAGAGCATCGTTTGTTGTTTCCCGAGGAAAAAAAAAAACAAGGAACTGTTTATAGTCTTCGCTTATAATGTCTAAAATTTCGAGTTTTCGGCTTTACAGTTGGCATTAATCGTACAGAAGTGACAACTACATGCGCGTCGACCGCGTGAAAATAGCCGGATAATGTAAGCGCTGAAAATAATGGAAAATATTCTCACAAATTATAATGAATTAACGCGATTCGAGATCGCTATATATATCCAACAATTAATATTTCTCAGAAACAGCACGGAAATAATCGGGGAATATATTTTAATAAATATATGTATATATAAAATGTCTCATTCGCAATCCCATGACACAGGGGACGGCCGTGATCAATGTTATTATTTCCGTCTCGAGAGACCATCTGTAAATTCTCTCACTGTCGCTCCCTCTCGCTTCAGCGTCACACGCGCGCTCACGAATTTTTCTTAGTCCAAAGGTAAAAATTTTCTCACTCTCGTTTAAAAAAAAAGGAGATCTAAAGGCGTCGCAATTGCCGAACTGTCTGTGTACACGCGTCGCCCTCTGTATATAAACTAGCCACCCCCAAGCCGGTATAGCTATAGCATTAAAACTGACGTATCCCGGGAATTCCAACGAATCAGATTCATTAGATAGGATTCGTTAAAATAGACGCAAAGACGTACATAAGCACAGGCGGCACAATAACGCAGCGTTCGCAGGAAAACGTCGCCGCTAATGTAATTTTCCAACATTGTACAACGCCTGCCTCTCCGTCTCTTCTTCCCACTTATGAAGTGCGTAACGCGCGCATGAACCACGCAAAGTGTATTTTCCGAGAAACTCGTGTATACCAGCAAAAGCCTTTCCGTAAATTACAGTCGCAGCTCTGGGGAGTTTTAAAAACTTGGGGGGAAAAAACGAAGTAAAAGACGATGAAAATATCGCGTCTCGTTAACGTTGAATTTCACAGTCTTAGAGGCCCTACGCTGGGTAAATTACAATTTCTCCGTTAATCGATTGCTGCCAACAGTAAAACAAGCCGAGTAAAAAGCTTCCTTCCATACAGCCCCGTTCATTATAAATAGCAATTGATAGTTCTACGTTCGCGTCTCTTCGTCCCGGTTCAATACCACTCTATATCGCTCTTATACCCGTACCGATAGAGAGAGATAGAGAAAAACCACGAACTCGTCTGTAGGAGAGTCGGAGCTTAGAGCGTAGTTTTCGCGCGGCTTCTCTCTCTCGGCGATTAAGCGCGGATTAATGCCTACTTTTATCCAGAGAGAGAGGGTCTCTGGGAAAGGAGAGCAAAAAAATTGTCGGAGACTTTTTCCGCGACGACGACGAGGTCGGCTTCCTCCTCCCCGCGCGGGGCAGCGAAAGAGCCGCGACTGATGCAAGACCTCTCTCTTACGCGCTCTCGTTCAGCTTGGAAGTTTTGTAAATAAAAGCGCGGTAGCGAGAGAGAAAGAGAGCCATCCGGCTCAGAGGAGGATACCGCCGCCGTGTTTTGCAATCGAACACTGCAAGCGCCGCTATACACGGGGAGAGGGGGGTAACGGGGGCTCCCGGCTGCTTGGTTGCTCGCGCTCGATGGGTCACAATGTCAACCGATCCTCCCTGCTATCCCTCCTTCTTCTATACCTAGTCTTTCTTTTTTCTTCTGTTTCTTTTATTAGCGCAACCCGGGGGAGGGGAGGGAGGATACATAGTAATAGGCGCGCGTGCGCTCGAGAGCATTTTGCGCGCGCGCGCTGTCGCCTCCTCGAAATTGGGTATTCCGAATTCGTTAGCCTGCAAATCAGGCGCGCTGGGCGAAATAAGTAACTGCCCCAATAAAAGTTTAATTCGCACGCTGGAGTTACCAGTACTAACACACGCGCGCGCGCGCACTCTCCGGGCTCTCGATCGGCGCGCTATCGCCGACGAGCTCTAACGAGGTTAGAACAAGATTCGATTTCACCTTCGTTACAGCCTTTCTATTTCTTCGATAAAAAAAAAAGAAAAAAAAAAGAGAATTCTGAATAAAAGTGTCTTTTGTGCAGGCTTTCGAGCTGTAGCAGTGCTTCATTCGACTTCACAATTTTCAATTACAAAGACGGATTTAATCGAATCGCTCCTTCGTTTTTTTTTCTCTCTCCTTCTATTCGTACATTTCGTTGTTTTCCACGAGTGTAGCCTTACACAACGAAACGTTCCACCGCTAATAGGCGCGATAGACACCGAGAGGTATTTCAAAAGTTTGCGAAACATCATATTTCCAAGCCGGTGCTCGGTAGTAGCCGAGAAGCAGAGAGAGAGAGAGAGAGAGAGAGAGAGAGGGAGGGAGAGCCGTTTGGCAAAATCGCTCGTCATCATGCAAAAGAATAACGCATTTGCCGCGAGTGCAAGATCGATAAATCAATGGTACCCCCTTTGCTTTCTTGTTCCCTCTATACTGAGAAAAAGATCCCGACTCGATCTAGTTTTTGAAAGGACTTGAGAGAGTGAGAGAGAAAGAGACACACATTCAAGGCCAATTTAAGGCTTGAAAATATTCTCGGGAATAAACTACTGTTACCTTGGATGTGCGCGAGTGGCGTGGACGACGAGTACGTGTATAACGACGCGATCGATTAATGTCTCGGATTGTGTGTATGACTCAGTATGTTTGCGCCGCTGGCTAAATTCTAGCTGTACGTATATGTATATATATATTTATATACATAAGCGGAACTTTGGCCGGCGCAAGCTGAAAAATGTTGACTGAACCTGCGTTGTTTTTTTATTTTCCCCAAAATGGTAAGTTCGATCGAAATTATCAAAACACACCGTATGCGTAAATTTTAAAACTCGTCCCGTCCTCGCGTCCACTTCCGCTTTTGTTTTGGAATAAATAATAATTTTCCTCCAAAGGAAAATTACCATTGGTTTGTTTTGAAAATTTCGATCGATTGCGCGTACGTCGTCCCCACTTACCATTTAGGAGAAAATAAAAAAAAACAACGCAGGTTCGGTCAACATTTTCCAGCCTCGTTAAACGTACAAATATGCACACGTAAATTAGTGTATATTTATACGTATCACTACCAAACGCGATAATGGCACTATAAAGCTCATAGGCCTCGGGAATCGAGCCTGCACATAAGTGAAAAAAAAAATCAATTTTTTCAATAGTGCGCGCGTCCGTTCAGCAGCGGCGCATATATGTGCCATTACTATATTAATCCGCTTTAAACGCAGCATAGCCGGTCAAATGCAATTACCATCTCGCAGGCTTGGCGGAGCGAATCGTTAATTACATTAGCTCGTATAAGCCCTTTCGCCGAACGGAAGAGAAGAGAAGAAAAAAAAAACACGTGTGTCAGCCACGGGAGAGGTGTTTTCGCGAGGTGGGAGGCAGTGTGGAGGTGACTCGGTCGGTACGATAGAGCGCAACGATGACTAATACACACGGGTTGTACGCGCCGAGAGAAAGACGAACGGGGAAAAGTGGGTCGCGCAAGAACAGCTCGTGGCAAGGATACATTCTCGCCGGCTGCAGAGAGCGCGGCTCTCTGGTGAGTCGCGATTGTCGGTGTTTCGCGCGAGGACCGAGCACCGCAGCTGCACGAGCTTAGTCGGCTGTACTGGGCCTTTTTGTCCAGCTGCCGTTTCTTCGATGCTCGTAATTGCTGATGAGCGTAAGTCGTGCGGGCTTATTTCTTTATTTTGGAGTTTGTCAGCTATCACGAATTAAAGATTTTTCAATTTGATGGATAAGCCGTTGCCATTAGGAAATGACTAGAGTTGTTTGTACTGTTTTTTTTTATTTGCGGTACACGATTACGTGAACCGCAAATAAATTGTACGTGCACGGTAAACACATGTGGCTGTTGTTTACATTGTTGGCCGTCGGAACAAAACAATTTTTAATTTAGAAGATAACATCAAATAGGCTCGATTATCTCGTCATAAAGCGAGTAATGAATTATTTAAAAGTAAACCGGCAGTTCAAAAGTATACCGCGACCAATTTTCTTTTGAAATGGTTACTCGGAAAATCGATTACGCGCGATCTATAAGATATAAGAAGTCAAAGCAATTTTATTACAGAAGCAGACCAAATTTTCCTTTTTCGAGGCGCTGTTTGACACAAAAAACCTCCCCAAAACTAATATTAAACACCGATAACATTATCATCAGCATTGATGAAACTTCGATGCTGAGTAAACTTTAATATCACTTATCTACGGGAAAACAAAAAAAAATTGTAGAATTTTAATAAGCCCACGAGAAAAGCTTTTGAATTTCGAGCAAACATGCAAGAAGATCGATATATTCCCTATCCCGCACGAAACATCAAGTTTCAAGCCAGCTCCTGCAAAGCGAGGCTTTTCGTTAATAAGCCATTAATTTTTATCTCCGCTATATTCAATTATTTTGCATATCGCTCTCCCGTATCCGCGTTGCGCTCTCTCTCTCTCTCTCTCTCTCTCTCGTCTAACATAGCTCGATTGGAAAATTTATTCTCAATCAAGCCTCGTACTTTTCCACAACTACCTATACCCTACAACACAGGCGGACGCACGCGCTTCTCTAGTCCACGAAAGCTTCGTTAAAAATCCATGCGCAGACGATGTCGTGTACCCTCGAGGCTTAATAATAAAACCTCTCTGGCCCTGCGGAGGAGTATGCCGTATGATAAATCAGGCTCGGTTTCCCGGTGCGCCTGTAAACAATTCGAGAATTCGCGCGCAAGCCTATTTCCGCGCGGCAGTGAGGCTATAATTAGAGCGGCGAGTCCACGTGCGCGCCATCTCCTTCTCCTCTGTGTGGGTGGCTAAAAGAGGAGGGGGATTGATACTACGCTTTTTCCCGGGCGCGCGCGTGCACACGCTCTCTCCTCGCGCGCACACAAAATCGAGACACCCTCGATTGATCCCCTGCCGCTGCCTTGGGGGGGGGGGGGGGAATTGAGCCTGGTTTGATAAGGTTCGAGAGCGACTTTTACTCCGGCTCTGCACGCTTCTTCGACTATACTAAGGGTTTTTTCCACCATGCGAAATGGGCAGTAGGCTGTGGTGGGGGGAGGAAGGAGGGGCAGACGAGTGGAAATGTGGTTCGACGTTTTTCGTAAAAAGTCCAATAATCATAATAATTCAATAATTATGGAAATAATTCTTTTGACTCTCTCGTTCAAGAAATTTGGAAAACAAAAGAATTAATTGAAGATGGAAGTTGAGGAAAATTTTATTTTTCGAGATAACATTTTTAAAACCTCATGTTCGTTGATAGACCGTGTGTATGTAGGTTCGGTAATGTGATTAATCTGCTAGCCTTATACTTTGTATTATACTTTCACAAAGTGAAGGTGCCTCTTATCAACGTTACTCGATTACACGTCTCTTATAATAGTGTGGTAAAGGTAGTTTTTGAAATACCCGTGTACGTTTAGACGATATTTTACTTTTTTTTATCGTAAAATCATGCCGAGACTTTCTCAACTATTTAATAAATCCAGTGAAATATCGTAAAAATAAGCGCGATAATAACGCTCGTTTTTACGACACCACGTACGAGTTACATGCTTCTATATATCTCTCGACTACGAATACAAATAGAAAACACTTGATAATTAATCCATGAAATAAAGAAGAAGCTAAAATATGCAATCATGTGATTCCAGGGAATGTGTGACATGTTCATCCAAACACAGCAGACGAGCAGCGTCAACAGCAGCAGCAGTAGCGGCAGCGGCAGCACAACCGCCCACCACCACAGCAAGAAGCGCAAGTTGGAATACGACCTCGGCCAGCCGGTCATCCAGCACGCCCTGGTCCAGTCGTCGACCAGCGACTACCAATTGGACGGCATAGGCAGCAGCAATCCGGCGGCCAGTCTACACCAGCAGCAGCAGCAGCATCATCATCAGCAGCAGCACCATCATCATCACCATCATCACCATCGCTACTCGGGCAGTAACGCCGCCACCGTCGCTTTCGGCCAGCAGCAGCCGACGACCAATAATGGCCTGCAGAAGCAGAGCCCCACCACGACGCAACAGCAGACCCTCGTGCGCGCATCCACGATCAAGCTCTTAGACACGTATCAGCGCTGCGGCCAGAAGGTACGTTACAACTCTATGTGACCCTTTGAAATACGCTCTTTTTCCCTTCTATACCCCTGTAGGAAATTTGATGGTGAAAAATGGTCAGGCAAAT
The DNA here is from genome assembly GCA_030522585.1 of Anagyrus pseudococci. Lineage (NCBI taxonomy): Eukaryota > Metazoa > Arthropoda > Insecta > Hymenoptera > Encyrtidae > Anagyrus > Anagyrus pseudococci. The sequence goes on from JAPYYQ010001648.1 coordinate 30,122, forward strand.
AGGAATGGCCAGAATCCCACCATATCGTTATAGTCAGTGCTCTATTAAATAAGTAGAG
>JAPYYQ010001649.1:0-73526 GCA_030522585.1 Anagyrus pseudococci
AAAAAACAAAAAAAAAAAAAAAAAAAAAAAAAAAAAAAAAAAAAAAAAAAAAAAAAAAAAAAAAAAAAAAAAAAAAAAAAAAAAGAAAAAGAATCACTAACACGTATTGCCGTAATAATCCGTTGGGAAGTAGGCAAAGCAGATCTGGCAAACAAGAGAAACGATCGGGAACGGGTGTACACAAGGCGCGTAAGCCGAGCGTGCGCGACATCTCAATTGGCCTGAAAATCGGTCGCTCGCGCAACAGTGAGAGACCGAGAGATGCGCTTGTCGTCCGCGCACTCGTCCGTGCCCTCGCTGCTCTCCTCCTACTTTCGCGCCAATAAAATCCTCCCTCCCTTCTTCCCACGCACTCTCCTCTGTCCGTCTTTGTTCGCGCAAAAGCGAGTGGGCTGCCATGGGCCGTATTCGGGCGCTTCTTTTCCCTCCCGGGAGAGTATTATAAGTGGAGTTCAATGTTCGCCCGATGTATCCGCACAAGCCGCGGGGGCTTTTGCTCTTTTCCTCGATTTCACCTATATATACGTATACATGTCGCTCTCTCTCGCGATGTACTGTTATAACACAGAGCCTGCTTTCAGTGCCGCATGAAGATGCGCGCTTCTCGGAGTCTGGCTTTTAAATGCGTTTCTTGGATATAACAGAGCGAGATATATACTTAGTTACCGCTGTCGTCTGATAAAATTATCCTTAGAGCGTTTTCGCTGAGGCTAAAAATAGGCGTGCTCGGTTCGAATTTTTGAAACTGCGTTACGTCACGAACACACGTATACAGGTGGATTTCGAGAGTAATCCGACGATCGGTCCGAAAGAAAAAAAAACAAAAATAAACAAGTGGCAGAAGAGTGAAGGCAAAGTAAGGAGAGGGGAGATGGTGGACCTCGAGAGCTCGACGACGAAATTACTCGTCCTCGTTAAGTTAGCGCGGTACAGCGTGCACGCGAGATTGCCCGGCTTTTCTCAGCCTATGCGAGAGACACACGCATCTCTCTCTCGCGCGCGAGCATCCCTCCCACTCCTCGAGTCGGCCTCCCCTCCTCGCGACCGGCCGTCGGAGCTGCGGGGCCGAGAGAAAGAGGCGAAGAAAAAAATAGGGAAAGGATGACTCAGCCGCGGCACACGATTCTCTCTCTCTCTCTTTCTCTCTGTTCCATCGCGTACACCGATACTCACAGAGAAACGCACGCGAGACGAACACACACTCGTCTTACGTCACAAGTCGTCCGTAATCGGGCGCGCGAACACGTCTCCGCGACATTCGAGAAGCTGGCTTGCAGCCGCCCACTCGGTTCTCTAGAGCGCGGGGGAGCGGAAACAATACGCTCACTCCCCCTCGCTGTGCTCTCCCTCTCCTCTTCTTTTGTTTCCCGTGCGCCAAACTCTCTCTCTCTCTCTCTCTCTCTCTCTCTCTCTCTCTCTCTCTCTCTCTCTCTTTGCTTGCCTTTCTCGCTCTCTTCCCCGCACGTCTTTATGGTGGGTTCTGGAACTCTCCTGCCTCCCCCACACGCCTCTCGCCTTTCCTTCCAGCCAGACCGTGGCTTTTTGTTGGCTGCGATGGATTTCTTTCTTTGCGACACGAGGAGCGGCTTTTCGCGTGCTTTCGGGAAGGCCCCTCCGGGATTATTTGCACGCTTGCGGCTCTCCTCCTCCTCCTCCGCGAATCTCTTTCCTATTCTTGGCCTCGCTTTTATGGGAAAGTGACCTCTGTGCTCAGGGATTTTTTTCGAAAATTCTTCTCCGGAGATTTTTTTGATTTTCTTGTTGTCTTTCTTCTATTTGTTGGGCAATATTTCACCAGGCAATACAACGTTGAAAACGGTAGATAATTAAAGCACCAAGACTACCCAAGACTAGACGCGATTAAATTCTTAAGAAACTCTTGAATTTCAAAAATCGATGACTCATATACACGTATACGCCCTACATCGAAAAAACCCGTGAGAGAGCGCGGACGAGGGAGTAAGAGAGAGTCCTTAAAAGGTCTCATTGACACAGCCAAAATGATTATCTGCGCTCTAGATATAAAAAGGTCAAAAAAGAGCGATCGAAAAAAATGAAAGAGAAAGAGAGGCTAGAGAAATCGTCGGAGCAGCTGTGAACAACCGCGAGTCGGTGAATTAAAGAGCCACTCAATTCGAGGAGCGCCAAACTTGAGAAGAAAAATAGAAAAAAATACGGCTTAGCTTATAACGAAGTCCTGCAGCTAGGCCGGCTCGGAAATGCTACGGGTATAGAGTGTAGGCAGAGCTTTTCTCCGGCCGTATTTTCGGCGCATTCCTTCGCGGCGCAGTCGCGCTCGGTCTGGCATATTTATTTTCGACGCTAAATAAATTTAGGTTAAGGCCCCCCCAGACTGCGTTGACACGTCGTCTCTGTACTACTCGGCCAAACCAAAGGATGGAAGCTTTGGATTAGCTGGTCGTTGTTTCTTCAGCAACGTGTCGCAGTTGTGAGGGATCGATAGATCATATTGAATTATTTTAGCTTGCATGGACTGTATGGTTCTTAGTGAAAGCTGGGGGGGGGGGGAATTGTGTGAAAGTCGGTAGTCGTTTTTGGAAATAATTTTTTTTTCATTTTGAAGGGCAGCGAGTTTTAAAGGGCAACGTGTTGAATACGGCGTCGATCGGATTACGATGAGCGCGCGTGAGAGCGACGCTTTTTAAATGTCACTTTCAATACAAAGATTTGAAGAAGAAAAAAGATCACTGTGTCGTAATTGTAAATATTATTAACAAAATAATCGTCGAAGCAAGAAAAAACAATTCTAAATTTGTAAGCAAGTATAATTTTCCCGATAATCTCACTTGTATGAAAGTCAAACTGTCTCGTTATTGTTATTGACCAGAGAGAGACTGGCGGCGATATCGAAATATTTTTCCCATTCATTAATAATCCAGCCTTGAGCCGAGCGAGGTCAACCAGACGCACATTTTGTGTTTCGAAACGAAAAAAAGCCCCGCGACCCCAATCAACAATACACAGCGATCTCTTATATCTCATGAATAATTAATACCGTCGACTGCAAGGAATCAACAAAATACAGAAAATCGTGTAATGATTGCCTGTCGGAGTGACCAGAGTACGTGTAAGGAGCGAGGAACAAGAGCAGGTCAAGCCGGGCAGCGAGACGAGATGACCGGGCGACCGAGTGTGTGCGGCGTACAAGCATAAGCGCCTATAGAAGAATGAAAAGGGGATACGGGAAAGAAGCGGTCTAGGCTCAAACGGTCCGAGAGATAACGGAACGCGCGTTATAGCGCGCCGTACGGTCACGCACACACGTGCGAAACGCGAGCAATCGCTCCATGCCTCAATGTTGCACGACCGATTTTTCCTTGAGGATCGACTCTACAGCAACAGCGATGCGCTAAATAAAATAATGCACGACTCACACAATAATCTTCGCAGACTGTTATAGTTTTAAAATTAACCAATCGTGTTTTCCAGTGACTGTTGGACTCTCTCGCTCTCCCAGCGCGAGGAATTCAATAATATTTGGATGCATTGACTCCGCTTGTTGTTTCTTTCTCTGGCGAGCGAGCGAGAGCCTGCACCTCGAAAGTCATACATAAGCGGCAAAATATAAAACACGTACACGAGACGCGTTGTAACGCGAGCAGAGCAAGAAGGGATCAGCACAGCCCGCAAGAGAGCGATAAGAGACACGTGCGTTCAAGGCTCGTCATTCAGCCCCAATCTGTTAATTATCAGGAACCCTATAGGGTGTTACTGTAGTGTATACACTACAGTAACACCCCCCTTGGCGCCTTTAGTCTGCACTGATTTGGTGCCGATTGTTAGGAAGGACGATTGCCCTCTGGTTCCTGAGTGTTTATATAGAGGAGACTTCGATTGTGCTCGCGATTCGTTAACGAACTCGTTACTCCTCGTCGATCGAAGTTTGTTGAATTGCCGGGGATTCCCCTGTGCAGCAATTGCAAAAACACTTTGAAACAAGTTGAGAAAGATCGTTAGACTTTGCTTAATCGTCGCGGCTTTTTTTCTTGGATTTCAAGTAAACAAACAAGAGAGACTGAGAAAGAGCAGCGGGAAAACAAAAGCAAGGCTTTTTCACGAGTGCGCAAAAATTGTCGCGGGCTTTTCTGGTCACGCGATATTACGATAGCGTCGACCTGACGTGTTTCCGCCTGTAAGCTGTACAACGTTACAACGTTAATTTTCCTGCGGCGATACCTTGCTCTTTCTCTTTTACGCGGCAAAGCTTCCGCTCGTTTTTTTTTTTGCTCGGGACGTATACGTTAGTGGAATGTACGGGCCGCGTTGCGTAACATAACCTCGCATTTCCGAGTTTACGTATATGCATATACAGGAATGCACATTTATACACACACCCACAAGTGTGCGTTTGGGTACACGCGAATTTTCGCGAGTTCAATGTTTCACCGCGACGCCTGTTGTTTTCTCTTGTCAATCATTGGCGCGCCGGCTACCAGTGAGTAATACTTCAACGAGCAAAGCTCTGAGTTTTATGACTGAATGGTTGTCGGTTATCTGAGCTTGTATTTAATACGTTACTCAAGTTGCATACATTGAGAGTTTATACGGGGAAGAATGTAAATTTTCAAAGCATTGGCTAGCGTTTATAATCAATGCCAAGACTGACTAATGATAAAACTTACCTTTATGACCTTGTACTTCTTGTTGGTGGCTTGATTCAATTCTTCGTGCACCTTATCAAGCAGCCACAGCAGGAACTCCTGGGCATCGTGTTGCAAATTGCCACGATACTGGCTACCGTACTTGTCAACTACGCTCTTGAAAGCAGTACTCATTTCAGGCTCATATTGACAACTCCAAATGGCTTTAAGTAGCAGCGCCAGCTGCTCCGTTATTTCACCCTTGGTGCCATACTTCTTTGAATTTAGCCTGCACTTTAAGTCATTCTTGTAAGCATCAAGCACAAAGTACTCGGCAAGTACATCTGTGTGCGATAGGCACTGCAGCACCGCATTCATGAAGCATGTGTTGCCGTGATTACGAAGTCCAATAACACCAGGCACTCGATCCAAAGGTATATGAGCTGGCCTACCTGGAGGCATCCTTATATCACCAGCACTGGAATTAATGCCCTCCCTATTCACAGTCTTATTATTTTTGTCACCCACATTTGTAGCACTTTTAATTTTTTTTGTTATATACTTTTGAAGTTTTTTCAAACCCAACTTTTTACTGCTTGCCGACAGTCTACTCTGATCCAGCGACTGCATATTGTCCTTAATCACCTCCTTTCTGCTCTTGGGCCACCGCAACATTAGCGTACTTGCTCTCTTCAAATTTGTCCTCCTTGTTTTTGTATTAGCCTGAAATCCATAATCTCAATTAGTAATACTATAAATAAACCAACAACCCACCCTAAAAGAATCTTATTAAACATCAAACGCAAACTAATGAAAACCAAACCCCAGAGATATGTCATGTACAGACGACAACACCTTGCGACACTTTGAGTATTAATTCGTGGAAAAAACAATTGAGCGTCGCGATAACAAAGCCCAAACATATAATCACTGCCGCTAGTGCAGCATGGCATGACCAGAAAAACAAAAAAGCGAAAGAACGCCGGGGGCCCGAGTAAAGGCGTGCTCACCTCGACATTCGTGGGGCTGGTCGGGGATCCGACAGAATTAGCGAGCTGGGCCTCGGCGCCGAGCTCGCCCTCGGAGACGGACTTCATGACGAGGGGAGGGCCGTGCTGGTGCTGGCCGGCCTCCTCGCTGCAGATTGGCCCTGGGCTCATCGCCCCAACGGCATCCTCCGGCTCGTCCTGCAGTAGTGCTCGTAGCAGCAGCAGCAGCAACAGTAGTAGTGCTCCCCTGCAGCAGCGCCGCGGGAAACGCGTAGCTTCGTCCTCCGGGCGTGCCGCTCTAGGCTTGCCTCCTCGGGCATTTGTGCCCTTGTCGCAGACGCGAGAGCGAGCTTCTTCTAGCCAAGGGACAGTGTCTATCGGTGAGTAAGATGCGCCTGGGCCGCGACCGGGCGAGTCTGTCTCGAGGGCACACAGTCGTCACACACACACACACACAGCCAGAGGATATATCGCGAGGTGTACGCGGTCGCTGCTCTCCGTAGGCGCACTGCAACGGGGCCCCTCGCGCGCACAGTGTTTTACCGCCACCGGCCGCCACTGTCGCTCTCTCCTCCGCACTCTCGGCTAGTACACTCGTGCCGCCTACTCCTCTCCTGCACCGCCGCCATTTGCCCATCCAGCCCCCGCCTGATTTGTTCACCTCCTCTCTCCCCCGCTCTCCCTGGCCCCGTCCAGCACCTCTCGCACTCTCTCTCTCACTTTTTCTACGTCTCGCTGGCGACCTGAGCCTCGGTCGTCGGTGCAAAGCGCGCTTGTATCTTACGAGGTCGATAAGGTCGCGCGCCCCTGCCGACGAAATCAGATGGTAAGCCACAAGCTAATTGAATTTTCCGGCGGTTGGGAAGAACGCAAGACGTTGATCGGCTCAGCAACAATGACTATCGAGATTCAGTCGGTTGCCAGTGCATAAGGTGCGCTTCAGTCCCATCTGCGGCAACTGCGATTATTTGAAGCTTCAACGGTACGAATTTGTGCGGGTTTGTGCGGGTTGTTAAACAGTGTATAAAACAGTTGTTAAATAGTGCAATAACAACCAGTATAGCTTAGCATTTACGGCTAGATTAGATACAGCTGCGTACAGATCACCTAACCTGCAATAATAACGTGCTCGCATTCAAGGAGAATATGCGCGAACTTCGATTGCATCGTCTACCAAGTAAGTGGAAATTGACAAAATGTTTAAAATATCCACAATGTTTTGACTTTAATAAAAAAAATAGACAATGGAAATACACAGGATATTTTCTGTAATTGATCGAAAGATAATTTATGCTATAGGCTAGACTGTTAACAAATTATAGGCCACTTATCAATCTTTTTGCGAAACTTGAACGGATCCGCATAACTTTTTTTCAATCTCAAGCTCTTTCTCGGAGTTTTTCCCGTGTAAATTTGATTCATTAAAGCCTCGTAATTCAGGTCGTCTGTAAAGGTTCGACGAAACAATCAACAACAGTCAATAGCAAGTGAATTGATCACTTTTTATTACAATTAAAAAATTCTCACCGATTACGTAATCATGTTGAAAAGTGCTCTTGTCCTTATTACAAACATAATACTTGTTGACTTTGTGGTCGTTCAAGTGCATGGCTTCCCTCCGACTGATCATTACCGAATCGTCAGGCTTGTCGGTGTCCTTTTGTTTGTGCCTAAAATCCAATATTAAAATGCCTCATTACAGTGAGTAAAGTAGCCTCGCGAACGGTTTACGACGAATATTTTTAAAGAGCCTCGACTAACCTATCCAGTCGCACCGGAGCATCGTCGTAAGTCTTATCCACGCATATGGACTTTTCATCTTTAGGGCAAAATATCCGAGTACCGGTTCTTAGTGGAGGTTGAAACGGTTTCTCGGTAATGGGGATCAGCCGGGGCCACGTGTAGTCCACATGGGTCACCGATTCCAGGTAATAGTTTGGCATTATCGCTAGCTGAACCCTTCCTGACCTCCAACTGTGTGCATTGTACAAAATTCGCGAGTGCGACGTAGTATAATAAAAGCTAGCAATACTGAACGTCGAATGAGTAAGAATATAGCTTACCAGAAAGGAATATCAAACGATCAAGGCTAAGAAGAGGTTGCTCTTCATGTCATGAGATTGGCAGCTCGGATTGGACCGCAGTGTCGAGTACCTCGGCCGGCCTGGACCTTGACCGGTAGACCGGCTGGCGCTTTTCAAGCGGTGTCTCGAGGAGGCGTTTGCTCTTGCGGAAGGCCCAATCGAGGGTCGATTTGACGAAGAGTATGAGGGCGACGGCCAGTCGGTAGAAGAAGTAATGGAGAACGGCGTTGACGAATGCGAGCCCAATGTCCAACGCTATCGACTCCTCCGAGCTCAGCATTATATTACCAGGCTCGCCGATCTTTTTTTTTTCAGCGCCCTCACCAAGGCAGGCACGACGGATTTTAAACGCTGGAAGTTGTCACTGAAAATTTGGGGACCTTGCCCTCGGATATCGAGGTTGCGCGTGACTCTGCCGAGCGAAAGAGAGACAAATGCTGTCAAGCTTGATGAATTACGCGCTTTTGGGCTGTTGGCCCTGAAGTTGATCTCGTTGATCGACTGTCAATTGCTGCGCTTCGAATGCGCGTGATCTATTTTTTTAAAAGCAAAAACTAAATTTTTTTTAATTATAATGAAATAATGAAATTCGTTACACTGCAATTTTTTATATTTTGATTACTTTAATATTCACAATGTTATTTTCTCTTATTAATACAAAACATACAACGCACGTTCAAACGTAATCCCAACAAAAATTTCTTACAACCACATACAAGACAGCCCCCTCGTCTTAATCTTTTTTATCTTCACGCCGAGAAGGACGAATCGCTGTCCTTTCGCGTTGTCGAGTTCGACTTAGCCGCGACCTGGGGCTCCCCAGACTGCTTGTTGGCAGTTGGCATAGCCGAGGTCTGTGGGGGCGCGGGTCCACGTTGTGACTCGGCAAACGAACGGGCTCTAAGATTGGCAGGGCCAGTGGGCGGCCGATGCCCGGGCCCGAGTATCAGCCTGGTGTTGGGCGTCGAGACGCGCACGTGGGCTCGCTGATCCTGGCTGCAGTGGCGGCGCTGCGTCTGCTGTCCAGCCGACGTCGTGAAAATCGGCCGAGTCGTCTGCTCGACGCAGCCGCAGTTTAGCCGGGTGACCGTCGTCATCGTGCCGCACGGCTCAAAGCTCTGCGAGATCCAGGAACACTTAGCCGATGCAGGCTTTAGTGAAAAATTACGAAAAAATACGCACGTCTATCGATGGCATCCGATCGTCGGCGTAATTTGGCATGGCGTAAGGTTTCTCCTGGGGCTGCCGCCTGAACGTGCCGACGGGCGGTGGAGCGGTCCTCGTCTCGAAGCACTGGTCGCCGATGAGCTGCTTGATTTTGTGCGAGTAGAACTTTTCCGTGTAGTCGCGCCTCCGCTGGAGCTCCCGCAACTGCTGGAGCTTTTGCATTGCCAAGCTCGGGTGAGGCTCGGTTATCGGCTCGTGCTGGCCCCTATCTGCATTCCAAGTGCTCGATTCAACATCCCAAACCAATGTATTTCAGCACAGCTATCCACTCTACCTCTTTTCGGGCTAGAGACAGTGTGAAGCGACACGTCGTCGTAGTCGCTGGGCCTCCGGCTCGAGCAGTACTGCGGTAGTCTTCCGCGTTGCCTCGGCACGTACTCCCGGTAGCGGTCGTCCACGTCCTAAAATTACACGAGATTCATGAGCATAGGCAGTAAGGTTGTAGGGATGTTTGCTTGGAATCTCACTCACGCCAGCCTCGTCATGATAGGCGCCGTCGTCGTAGAGTGAGCTCGAGCCCTTAGATTCCTCGTCGGTCACACCGTAATCCCGGTCCGTTGGGCTTTCGTCTAGTGTGCAGCTTCGCGTCTCCAATGCGTCTGTGTAATAATCGCTTCTTCCCGAGTCCTGCTCGTGGTACTCGTCCGATCTTCGGTACCTTGACGAACGAGATTTTGACCTATGAGTAAAATTCATCAAATCAACAAGGTATTGTGCTTTTTTAACTGCTTTCGGCTTGAATGTCCGATAAAGCTCGCCAAGTTTTTCGGCTTAACCTTGAAATTGGAGATTTTGCTAAGCTTTTACGTTTACCGATTCGAGGGAGTGTAGTGACTTCGTGGCCGAGAAGACATCCTTCGGATTTAAATTCCACGAGGTTATCATTGTGTTACGATAATTTTACGATCCGGCACACATCATTTGAATCCTGCTGCTTACGGTGCTTCGAACGATGCTTTTTCGAGAAAAGGAAAGGACACCGCTGCACGACGAGAAGCGGAGAAGCGCGCTTTGCAAAACAAATGAGCGGAAAGACGAATCGTGTTGTAGTTAAAAAGTAATTAAAGCCAAACCAGCTAGGTAGGATAAAAAAAAGGAAAAATGACAGATTACTTTAGTTATTTGGTTTTTATATATTTGACGAAAGTTTTGTAAATTTTACAATATGCATGTCATGTAAATATTTGGAACGAGCGAAGAAACGTTGCGAGTGGCTCATTCGTTATTATCGTCCCCGTTTCCTTCATCATTGTTGCATATAAGCTTCGGCTTGAGGAGTTTATTGAGAGCGAGCATTTGCCGCTTGCGCTTGCTCATCCCAAGCTCTCTAGCTATCTCCATTCCGGTCCTGTTGATCTCCTCGCGATACTCGCTCGTCCAGGCTGGTATTTGACGCTGCAAGTACAGAGGCACTTCCTTGGGCTTCCTCTTCTTCGGTGGCGGCAGGGTACACGAGGTCTTCGTCTTGCATGGATCCTTATAGGTGTTTCGTCTGTTGCGCATCAGCTCCGCACGGCCCGTCAATCCCACGCGGCACTCCACCGGGCCAGCTTTGCCCGATGGACAGGGCTTTTTCGCTTCGCTTTTTATCTCGGATTTCGGCATTATTTTGTCTCCTGCAAATGAATAATGCAAAGTTCACGACTTCTTGTGGCTTATCATTTTAAAACGGAGAGAAAAGTGTAACTTGTACTAACTCATATGATCATAGTCGACCTGATAGGTCGACAGGAGACGCTCTAGGTTGAACTTTTTAATGGACGCCGAGCAGGGCTTCTTCGGCGTGATCTCTAACAAATTCGGCTTGTCGTCGAGTAGCTAGAAAATAGCTGTTTACAATTAACCGAGCCGTTGACGCTTAGCCCCGTTACACGCCCAGTCGGCAAATGTTTCACGAGCCTGCCTCACCTGCTTGAGACAGGCATCGGTTGGATCGACCTGGAGTTTCTCCGGTTTCGGACATGGTTGAAGTCTCAGTTTGACTTTCTCCGGCTGGCCGTCGGAAGCTTCGGGGTCATCTTCATAAATCGGCCCGGCTACGACGCAGGTTAGATCGGCGCGCGGAAAGTATGGCTTTCGCGGTGGCCAAAGATAGTCTTTTCTGTAGATCGAGGTGAAGCCAGACATTCTGACGCATCCAAACGGCGATACTAAGGATTTTTTATCATTCTGGTTTAGCGGGTAGCGCATTGCTTTTCGCCTAGGCTGCAAGGAATTTTACGAGGGACTCTTATGTGCAAGGTTGGTTGGAAATTTTAATTATGCGACGTACCTTTGGTTACATTTTTCTCGTGGATTCGTCGTTCTTTCAAAGGTAATTTGGCTTCGGTTTCGTTGCTTATGGATGATTCGCGTTTTTCACGAGTATTAACAATTTATCGAGGAGAGGTTATGATTCGAATGTTTAAAATGACGGCTGAAAGGTTTACTTAGGTTAAAGCTTCTTTTTATCCATACGTCCTTTCATTTCTTGACACATTCACGCTTGTGCTGTAGTCGGTTAAAATAGTATTCCAAAGCTTTTTTATCACTTTCATTGAATCTTTAACTCTTTATTACCCAAAGGTATCAAAACTGTAAGAATTTAATCATCGTATTTTTGCTGTCGCAATGTTAATTAAACCTGCAACGCAGTAATATTGAATTAAACGTTCCTCGAAATTGTCGTATTTAATTAACCGACGAACCATGAAAATGAATAGCAATGTTCTCGGAATAATTCATTAAATTTCACGAGACACGAACTTTAATTTTGAATAATTACACTTTCCACGGAATTATTTATTCACACCTTTTCCGAAACCCAACAAATTCTAATCCCAGCAGTCAAAGTACTAATAAACAACGTTTAAAACTTTCGACGATACTACTAAAACTACAAAGTCCCCGTATAAGTAGGTACACATCTTAAATGTCTTATAAACGTAAAATAACTTAGACAATGATGCATAAATATCTGCATTACCGAGTAAATATTAAAAGATCCGGGATTGGGGGGGGGGGGAGGGATGTTGAATAAACCAAAGTGAGCAATGATAGGGGAGGGGGAGAGATTAAGGCAGGCTTCACGTGACGCGTTGACTGGCGTCTGACGGAAGGCTTCCAAAATTAAAGTTTTTCCGCGCTAGAGCGTGCAAGCGCGAGGCGCCAGCAAGTGACGTACTTCTCCGGCGACCTTGCGCCCGCCGGAGAGTGCAATACGACTGTTACCACTGGCCGCCGCCGAGCCGGCTAATATCGTCGGCCGCCGGCGCGTTTATCTCGGGCTCCGGAAATTTCGGCCTCGGAACGCGATATAGACAGAGGGAGTACGCCCCGGTGGAAACGCCTGTCCGCGTTGGCAGCGGTGGCTAATATCGAAGCCGCGGAGAAGAGCGAATAGTCGGGCGGGGGCTATTGGCGTCGGTCCAGCTCCGCTACAATGAGCGGCAAGAGACTGCTTCCGCAAAACTCGCGATGCTTATCTGACGAGGGGCATGGGACGGCTAGACAAAGGGCTGGACTTGATTGCGAAAGCGTCATGGGTTGATGAAAAGTTTTCAGGCTATTTCGGGCATCGGGATTAGAGATGAGGGATTAAGAAGAATGCATTTCTTCCGCTCACGAGTTTTCGAAAGAGACTGCAGTTTGGTTATTAGGAAAAAATCTATTGCAGGAGAGAGGGGGTTAGAGTCAATTTAGATATTTAATAGAGGTGAAATATCGAATAAAAATGAAAAAAACAGGGAGGACTCTGTGTTGGTGTCTAAATGGAACCTTAGCCTGCCGGAAAATGTGTTTCAACTCGAAATGTTTGTGTGACATAACATAATTCAATTTTCTAAATTTATTAAAGAAAACAAATACGCATGTAGATGGACCTCGAGTGCGCGTACGTGTGTGTGTATCTGAACGGAGGAACACAATGACGTTATGTGTTATACATTTTTTCACTGTCAAGTTCGAAAGATGAGACGGTTGAAAGAGAAAAAAGGCTGATGCTTTTGTATGCGACTACATACATGCCCGAGGGCCAGAAATAACCGGTGAACCTAAGGCCAATTTGCTTATAGACAGTGTCATGGCTTTCCTATTTTCAGATTTTTCAAAATTCACGAACGCATAAATTGTAAGCTGATATATTTATACGCGATTCTTCGTCTCTTTCTTCTTCTCCCGCCCGCCCCCCTCTTTTCGGACGCGACTCTTCATTGAGCTTATAAACGAAATGCATAACGCTCCAGACGTCAATACATCAATAAAAGCTGAGCTTTAAGCTTTCGATGTATTTTTATTCCATTACACCAACTTCGTTTATTTTTAAACGACGTCGTTGATCAAGTTTGAATTGTAATTCTTCATACACTTAACTTCACATCTCTCTCTGTTTTTCTTTGCTATCTTGGGGCAGCCTTCGTTCAAACCCCCTTGACTTCGCTAAACATATAGCTCGAACGACCATTCAAGTATAACCGCTCGAATCGGCAGAGGCTCTTCATCTTCCCTCGGAAACGATCGTCGGCGACTGCGCGTTAGCGACTGGGCACGACGCGGCACACGCGTTCTAAAGATATCGGCGCGCCCGACGAGTCTCGAAATAAATTCGAGTGACGTCACGGGCCGTCGACGACGACGACGACTACGACGACGACGACGATGGCCGGGCAGAACCGCGCGGGGGTGGCAGTCCCACTAGCCGTGACTGACTGATTCCACGAGTCTCTCTCTTTTTCTCTCTCTCCCTCTCTCGGAACTGGCAGTAGCACAATGCCCATTGTTGCCCTCCTGGATTTCTCCTCTCAACACTTATTTTGCTTGGCTCTCTCCACAAGCTTGGTCAGGCTTGAATTTGCTAGACTAATGGCTTTTCAAGTCTTTGTAGATCTAATGAAAAATTGAGGTTTGCTCGAAGCAAAGCTTTTTCATTTTGGAGACGGTTTTTTTTGTATCGATGAATTTTAAAAATTCTGAAAAACCAAAATTTTTGTTCTTGGAATATATGACATAAAAATACCCCTGGCTCACCTCGTAACAATTAACGAAACTTTAATGAGGCCTGCTGTGTCGAATGTCTCTCGAGCACAGATCGGGTGCCTCGCACGCTTGGAGAAAGAGAGGAGAAAAGAAAAAGGAAAAAAAAAGAAAATTAAGCTCTCGAGTGCGAAAGAAACGAAGGCAAAAAGCTTTTTCTAGACCTCCCGCGTTCGTATACGCTGCCTCCTCTCTCGCGATTTCTTCTTGGTTATCCAACAAGCGAGTGGATTTGTCATCGATTTATTCGGAAAAGAGAGAAAGGGAAAGACTGGCTGTCTGGTGAATCTCGGGGAGAAATGAAGGATCGCGCGATGATGCCGCGCTCTCTCGCGCTGACGTCGCGAGCTTTGGCAGAATTCTTTGTTTGAAAACGCGCACAATAGATGTGCAACAGCCCCGGCCCGAGAGCATGTCCAAGCGGGCGAAAATTAGAGCAGTCGTAAGACTTTATTATTAAAACTGCACTTCCTTGCATTCTTTGCCGCTTACCTCCGCGGCTCCTCGCTTTTTAATTAACCCGAGATTTATAATGCTCGGGCGCCAACGGGTCAGTATTGTGAAAAAATATCAATGACAATCCGAGCTACGAAGCCTAGAGCTTTCGTGTTTGAGATGTTCCGACAAGATCGAGTGAATGTCAGGAACATCAAAGAAAAGTAGCGCGGGTTCGTAGGACTACTGGAGAGACGAAACTGTGCGATTCCTTTTTTTTGCCTCTTTATTTAAATATAAGTTGAATCATCAATCGCGAATTTTTCATCGCCTAGCCTCGTAACCCGTTGACTCACGGCGGCCCGAGGAAATTTATTTTCAAAATCAAAAACTTTATATATCTTATAGCACATTAAACGCTCATTCGTCTTGCTCGGCTAAGTCACGCTTATTTTTAAAGCTAAAAATCACTTGCGAAAAAGAGGCTGCGAAAGTTGTTAACAAATTGGAGAACAATTATATACCCGTTCGTTGTTGATTTAAGAAAAACAACAAAAATACGCTTGTTTTTGCAGCTTTATTTTAAATGCGATATCTTATTGTTTATGGGGAAAGGCGAAAAAGTGCCCACAGGCCGAGAGAATTCAAGAGCGGTATCCGTCGGCTGAGTCTATGCGCGGATTTTATCGAAATATCTTCTAATGAGTATTCGAAAGGCCTTAAAATAAAAATAAAAGGTCTCGTTCTTTTTTTCCTCTTAAATTCTATTTGTACGCGCTAAGTTTACAAGTAGATCGACCGACTTATTTTCAAGCTTCCCCTCATAAAGTATTTTGTGAGTAATTTAAATTTTTTTTTTTAATTATAAACATAAATTACAGAGCACATTTTAATTTTATCAAAATTTCTGAGAAAAAAAAGCTTTTATTACTTAATTGCTCTTCTCCCAATATTAGTCTAACGTTACAACGTTCTCTTTTCTAAGTGGCCCACAACGTTTTTATGACGAGCTAACGCGACAAATTTTTTGTGTCCATTAAAATATACCGAGTCCGCGTCAAAATCGCACGGAAATAGTAAGCGTTCCGCGTAAAACAATCCTTGTCTTTCACAAAAAGCTCACATTCTTTGTAGGCCGTCTAGATATGTGTCACTTTTACAGCTCCACGAAACTGTCGTCTTGTTTAACAAGAAAAATCTCCTCTTGTTCTCCTGAATCAGCCCCTTTGAGAAGCGACATTTCTCATTCTCACCCTTTGACTCATCATTCGAATTAAAAATTTCCATAAAAAGCGTAGTTTGTCCCCTAATCCCTTAACACGCGTTCACCTAATCATCAAAATGAAAAATTCAGGGAATGTTTTTTTGACGCGTCATTACACATTAGTCAATTAGGCAGAGTTTACAAACATCTCTGCCGCGTAGAGGCAGACAACAGGCAGTATCTCCGAGAGCCTTGGGCAAAATCATCTAGGCAGGCGTGCGCGTGTTTTGACAGAACCGCGTGAAACGGAGGTGAAACGAGTTGCGCCGGTGACCGTAACAAACAGCTACACCGGAACGAAGCGTTTAACGAGCTTTCCTCGCGGTCGTTCACTTCTCCTTGTCTGCAAACTCCTCTTGCTTCTTTCGCTTGCACTTCCGAGTCGTTAGCCGCGTGAGAGCTGCGGGAGGAAATAGCCCTCGGTGATGTTGACAAAGGACGATTACTTCAATTCCACGAATGATCCCGACGAGTTTGCTTTATCGGCCAAACCAGCCCGGCAGCTAGTGTATTCCAACTTTTCAACTTGTATTATTACAACGCTAACACAATTGAAAGCTCGTAAAAGCTCATACTGAAATTGACCTTTCTCTCTCTCTCTCATCTATCGGAGATGGTCAAATAATCTTGCGTAGCGGTGATCTGCTTGAGCTTAGCGTCGCATCGGCAAAGCTACTCTGATTTCCTAGCTAGAGGGGGTGGAGAGATAGGTACCGCGCGCCAGCAGTATAGCAGCGCCGTGCACGCGCGTCGTCGTCGTCGTCGTCGTCGCGGGAAGGCCGGTCGGTTTTAAAATAGGCCCCCCGCCTCGCGTGCGCCCCGAGCACACACGGCTCGCTCTCTCTTTCTTCCTCTCGCTCGTGCCAGTCTGCTACTGCCAATGGACGAAAGGCCGTGCTACTCGACGTCGGCCACGACGACTGACGACGCCGACGACTACTACGACGACCGGCAAATGCTCGCCAGTGCGGCAGTAGTCGGTGATCGGGCTCGCGCGCTGGTCAGCCAGCTTGTACTGGGCTAGCAAGTTAGTGCCTTGTCGCTGTCGCAGCAGTTCTCATCCTAAGCTCGTGCGGGCCTTGTTAATGCTGGTATGGTGATATGCGCTTAGTGCCTGGTGAAGCTCGCGACACTTGCCGCTGCGCTGAGATTAAGTGAACAGTGAAAAGCCAGCTGCTGTGCCAGCTGCTGCGCTAAGGTGCAGCGCAGCTTAGCGCCGCCGGCAGAGCTTCGACGCGGATGATGCCCGAGCTTGGGCCCGAGTCGGCCGAAAGCTCGAGCTGGGCCCGCCTCGAGGTAAGCCCCGGCTGCTGATTGAATGTCGAGCTTAGTCTGCGCGGGCCTCGAGTCGCGCTACCCCCCGGACCACGAGCTGGCACTCATGGGCATTCAAAGCACTGCACAGTTCATCGACAAGTACCACCACATCATAGGTATCTACAAACTTACAGGTTTTTTCATATTTTTACTTTAGCGATTATGTCATCTACGCCGATAGTTGGCGCAAAGGGCTTGACTCCCTAGGGAAAGAGAGGAGGTGCATTTTCGGATGATTATCGGGTGTAAAGTGGGCGGGGAATGACGCTATTTTATTCTGTGATTCACGGCTCTGTAGCAGCAATCGGACACGGCACCTCAGCACGATTCGTTCGTTATTTTTCTCTAAAATATATAGCCGTGTCTTCGTTATTTTTTTTCGTAAAATCTGAATCATTGTTGTGCTATCCAAACTGCTATTCTCCCTCTTTTCCTTAGCAACCTGCGTCAAATCACCAGAAGTCGTTAAGATCAATCAAAATTTTCTTTTTTTAACCGACTCCTATTTTCTTTCTTGTCTTTAATTTCATGAGATCCCGGCAAAAGCCAATGTTATCGCTGAAACTTGAACGGCTCTTCTGTTTTGTCTCGTATCTCAGTTGAAAAAGCTCTGGGCTGACATTTATTCCAGATTAGCCGGAGCCTAATTTGGGTCAACGAAAATTACGACATTTTCGTCACATATAAACCGGTGAACGTCAAAACATAATAAAGTTTATTGTTTTACGAAAAGAAAAAAGAAGAATAAAAAAAGAAGAAGCCGAGCTTTTAGAAAGGCGATGTACATCGGCGTAGGGGGGCTTTAATCAGGTGATCTGACGCGAAAGAGTCAAGCCCAGCGATATCAGCTTTCGATCGCGTAGTCGCGTCGAAGACGCTCAAGCTCGCTGAAGATCATGCAAATATTTGCTTTACACGATCGGCCGGCGAGCTGAGCGCCGATGACGCGGGTCGGCCGGCAGTCAATATCAAAGGCTGCTGGTGTCAACGGCCGGTCCTTGACTATCTAGACTACGGGGCCGTGCAAATAATGGGCTTCCACACCCTCGCCATTGTCCTATCCGTAAACCACGTATTTATACTCCTCGCTGCCTTTTCTTTTCTTTTCAGTGCTCACGACGATTGTACAAACTGTAGTTTTAATCGAATAAAATGTTTTGCCCCTGTCCATGTGTTGTCATTGATTTTGTTCACACCTCATCTCAAATTTAAGATCTTGCCTGGATGAATGCTTATGATGATAGCGATCGAGCGATTGTCGTGTGACATCTAAGGCTATGCCTCCGAATTACAAGTCATTTGTTTACATTATACTCTCAAGCATATAACACGTGCGTGTGTGTTTTTACTATTGTGAGTATTCCCAGACGAATAAAGTCCCCTGTTTATTCGTTAATTAAACGGCTAATGCTGACGCGCTGAGGCATTCAACCGAAGCGAAACTATTCTAGCCACGACTTGTGAATATTAACGAAAATAGGGAAGCTGCCACGCGCGCTGTATAAAATATATCAGTTGATATCCAACGTCCGTCATTTTTTCCACTGGTTTTCTTCTCAAGCTTCTGCTCGTCAAGCTGATATCAGCAAAAAATTGCCCCGACAGTAGCTGCACAAAGAGAGTTGGCTCGAGGCTGTCGGCTCGGAGGGATCGATGCCGTTTACGAGAGCTGCAGCAACGTCGACTTTTTCCGATGCGCGTCTCTGACGCAACACGAGCCCCCGGGAGCAAAGTCAGAGGCTGGCGCTTCGAGAATTGGCGTGCGCGATCGACAGCTGCCGATTCGCGGGGCTTATTTTCGGCCCGTAGCCGCAGCTGCAGCTCTCGATAACCCCACCCTCCTCCTCACCGGGCTCGGCTTCCCCCTTTTTACGGTGCTCAGCTAGATAATGCAACGGATTTTTACTCTTGAGATAAAACATAATAAATTGATTTTAGGGGTGGCGCTCTGAAAAAAGTTGTTGTGAATTTTAGGGGCGGACAGATTCTAGGAAAAGAGAAAGCAAGTGTATAATTACTAAGGACGCGCAATGATCTAATTTTAAAGGTTCGGATTTTCCCCCCCGGGCGAGTTTTTCGCTTTGCGTCGTCCAAATTGAAACTTTCAAAATGAAAAAGAAAATAAAATATTTACGCTTACTTGCGCGCGAAGTTGGAAATAGACTCGGAGTAAACTTTTTACGGCAGTTATTAATCGGCAGTTATTTACTTCAAGATAAAGTAGAAATACAATTTATAACAGATCGTTTGATCCTATGTTTGAAAAATTGTTGATAGTCCACGTTCAAAGCTAAAAAAAAGAATTTACCAAAAGTCCGATCTTTCCAATTTTGCGCGCTAAAAAATCCCCATTCGCGTTTCGTAAACAAACAACAAATAGTTAGGGCAAGCTTACAGCAATGGACTAATGAAAAAGTAATGAAACCGCACAAAACGCGTGCGCGCGCGCGCGTTTCGTTGCCGTGGTAACTCGATCGTTAATTAATTTTATTTTGGCCGCGGCTTAATGAAACACAAATCGAGAAAAACTCTTAACCCCGCGGCACACTTATCTTTAGTCCGAGCCGATATAAAAAGCCACTCGCAACCAAAAGCGTCGGCTGTGCGTAACGGCTGCGCATCCGCACTCGAAAGCTCGAGGCAGACTGCTTGCCTCCGTTTGGCCTTATCGTCATCGAGCTGCCCCAAGCCATTATCCCGCTTTTACTTTTTCATTTAGCCCGCACGTAACACTCTGAAAGCTCGTAAATCATTGGCTACTAGACCAAATATAAATTGAAAATGTGATACACGCACATATACATGGCACTCCATAAATTTTCGAAAGCAGCTTGCAAGCTCGATAATAGACTTTCTGACTCTTATCAGCTGCAAGCCCTAGGTGCTAGACCAACTGTACTCGAAAAAGAATGAAAAAACGCGCGGGGGAGTTGAAACGGCGTGCGCCGCAGAAAAGCCGTCGCTCGCTCGCACGCGTATACCGACGGAAATACAAGCGGCTGATCCACAGGCGTGTATACCTAGAGCCGAGTATCGCTTGCTATGGCCCGCTGCCAAGGGCCGATCGTTCGCGCGCGACTATAATGAGTCACGGCTTCTGCTACGTTGGGAAGAAACGGCCCGCGCAGCAGCGACGACGGCTAGCCGCTCCTCCTTCCTCCTGCCTGTCGATGTCTCTAATTACGAGCTTGGCTTTCCTTGCGTAACTATCCTGCTCTCGCTTTTCTCCCCCCTGCCCCTTTCGACGAGCCTGCCTCTCCCTCTGGCTGTGTAGCGCGTGCGTGTACTAGTCGTTTGCTGGCGAGGCTTTTAATTATTCAACCCCGGCAAATGATCGTTTCGCCTGATCTCGCGCTTGGCTTGAGCCGAACGCCCGGCGTGACAATATAAATCGAAGCCCAACATCTGTCTACTCGTATAGCTCGCGATTCTTACATTGTTTTCCAACGTTGACTTATGAATACAACGGTTTAGCGAATTAACACGGCTTATACGCGGACACACTGTCTCCATTGCTTTATTCGATTCTATACGTGTAAATTACAGCGCGAACATGTTTACGGCCTACTCTCGACACTGTTGACGAATGAAAATAGAAAAGATTCCATTTCGATCGCGACGTTTTTTTTCTTCTCGCGCGCGCACGCTCGCCCCCCAAGAATTCGTCGAAAAATGCTAAATTCTATTCTAATAACTGGTCACTCTGCCAAATCCCAAGGAATTCAAAGCGTCTAATGTCCCGCTATCGATGGCGCTGCCGCGCGTCCTCCCCGTGCCTTTGGACTATCGCAAGCTCGGCCGTTCTCGCAAAGCAAATAATCGAGGCCCGAGAGAAAGAGAGAGTCGAGGTCGCGGCCGGCACGCTAAGCCTCGGTAAACATTTTTTGGTAAAATAATTGTGCAATGCGCGTATATTCGAAGCGATAATATTTATGCATCCCAAGGCGATAACAAACCCGGCCCCGGAGACACATCTCGAAGTCGCCCGGCCGCTCTGACGTATTTTCGTACGGATTGTTTGGATATCGAACGAATTTGGTCGATCGGGCGCGCGCGCGCGACAAATTATTTAAAGAAAAACTCGGATGGAAGAGAGTTGGCTGTAGATGGCGGGCAAAAAGAAAACACACCGACTGCATTGGCCGTTTTTTATACGTGACGCACGCGAGCGCCGAGAGGCGCATTCGAGATGCAGATAAATTCTGCCCGGCTACAAAGTTTTTCCAACTTCAAAGCGTAATCTTCTTTCGTCCGGAAAGCAAGTTTATGTAGGGTAAATAAAAGTTTCTTTCCACCGCAGCAATCTGCCATTAACTGAATTTGCCCTCGGGAAAATTCAAGCAGCTCTAATCATTAACGATTTACGCACTTATCGGAATTCCGAGCTTTCTAAGCCTCCAGATCGCACTCGTTCGCTACTTTACCGTTTAAATATGAAAATCAACTCCATAGACTTTCCATATCTGACTCCATCTTGAAAGTTTTCATATTCATATTTGCTTAACTTTCCGTCATCCTGTCAATAAAATCGAAATACCCGACTATGCGTTCGACGTCAAGGAAAGTTCCTAGAGCATTTGAGAATAGTGACGCTCGTCCGCGTCCGGGATATGCTTCGGAAACGTAATTTACGATGTGACCACCGTCGCCAAGTTTACATTTCGCGTAAAAATTTCACACGAGTTTTCGCTGCTGGTCGTTGCGGTTTGCCTCTCGGGATATTGAAAATATTCAAGCTTTACTACGCGCGTGCATGGCAAACGAGAAATTGAGAAATTTCACTTTCTGCTACTTGCCAGCCGATTCTAATTCAATTTCGATTAATGAATTCTTTTTTCACGCAATTCGTACGAGAGCAGCGACATTTTTAATCAGAGCTCAGGGCCTTGAGTAACAAAAAATATCCAGAGTAAATATAACGTTCTTAACATAGATGTCTTTACTATTTTCAATACTATAAACAATTTTAGCGCTTTACAAATTATTCAGTCGCGTTAGTCATCGTTTGTCTCGTTTTGACTTTGGTATTAATGTATTTATGAATACTCCACTGAAATGCTTATATTTTTTTCGAAACCTTGTCACGATTAATTAACGCAAATAAATTAATGATATAAAATACACAAATCGATAGTATTTGTCTCTATCGTCATAATGGCAACAACAAGCGCATTAATAATATGTCAGTGAGCATTTATATAAAAATGTCGTGTATAAAATGAAGTCAAATCAAGGTGTCACCGTAGCCTTAAATTACCAAAACGAGAGAGAGAGAGAGTTAAATTACCAAACGTAGAGAAACGACATAACGATTTTACGCCATACCAAATTAGTTAGTAGAGCCTGTAGGTGAGAAAGGGAGCGATGCAGGTACTAAGGCAGTTAGCCAGCAGTAAGAGATACCGTACGAGCTTTAATTGTCAATGTTCCAATTACGCCAATTATCGGGACGCCCGCGGCATGTTGTAAATCACTGGCAATGAAATTATGAGGCTTCCGTTGCCGCTTGAAAAATTGACGACTTATCGCGTCACGTGGAGCGTTTTTAAGAGGCACTCAAGAACATTGTTTCCGATACTTTTTAATTCCCTTTGGATTTCGGTATAGTGCAATGATAAATGAGAATTTTTATTCAACGTCTGACCACATCCGGGTCTGTTCTACTTGATCGTTTGATTTATCGATTTTTAAATCGGTATACCAGCTGGTAATTAATGTAGATCCGTTGCTAATTTCATAATAAGACAAACGACTAGATTAACACACATACTCGCACACACAAATTTGTGACACAGGCTTCGCTGATTCAAAACACGCTTACAGAGAACAAAAGCTTTGACCGAGCTCTTTTGCAACTGTTCTCAAATTCTCGGATAAACGTGTGATCAAAATAATAAATTAAACGTTATTACATAAACTCGGGCTATAAAATGAAATACGATAACGGCACTCATCTCATTTGACTCACATAAAAAGCTCGTTTGATCTTTGCAAGCTCAACGCTGCAATGCAGCATCGAAATGTCGAGTAGAGACGCGGAAAACTTGGAACGCGAAAAACGACGGTGCGACCGTGGCTTTGGCCGGACTATCGGAGGCAGGGAGGAGGCGAGGGGGGTCCAGGGGGGGGGAGTAGGAGAAGATCCATAAATAACGCGTGCGCGCGCGTTTATACGCCGGCGTAGCCATTACCATTATATCGCCGTTAATAAAGGCGTCGCGGCGTCCGAGCTTACGCGGCCGTGGCTTTTTCCTCGTAGCCGCGCAACTCCGGGGGCTATATACCAGCCCGTCGAGCGTCCACCTGTCTCGTAGCGGTAAAAGTGTCATCGGCGTGTTTGTCCATGCGCTCGTCCATCTCTTGTCGTCGCCGGCTTTTATTATACGCGCTTTGCAAAGTTATGCGCTCGTTGCAGCCCGGAGTTTAATCTAAGAATGTTGGCTTGGCATTCTTCTATTCCATTATATTTATTTAATAATCATTTTGAATTTTATTTGTCTTTATTTGTAATGAAGATTTGTTTAGATTTTTGCCTGAACTATAGTTTTAATACATTTCATTGTAGCGATCTTTTATATCGTGCAAGTAGTATACAATATTGCCATCTAGTGATAAAGTGAAGAAATTTGGTATGAAGCATAAACTTTGCTTTTACCCATTGCAAATTACATCGAAGAATAATTGTTTTAAACTAGCCTCAAGGCATTATCAAAACAAGCCCTTACCAATAGAAAATCCCTCTGTCAGAAAGGAGAAAGCAGCTGATCACTTACCGACCGCTAAGCTCGCGGGGATTCCAGTGGTCTCCTCTCAGCCTCGGCCGCTAAGATCACTTTCTGCCCGAAAAATCTCGGAGCTTGCGAGGAGGGAAGCTCCGAGCAGCAGCGTCACCTCGTTAAAGTAGTCGGCAGCTCCGGCGCTATTCACCGTGGCGCGGAAGCGCGCTCGCGAGACTCTCTCGGGCCGAGAGGGAGAGAGAGAGAGGACAGCAAGCGCGACGCGCCGACCTTGCCGCGCGGTTATTTTCAACCGTGCCTAATAATAATTCGCGCGTTTTATAACGGCAAAACGAGAGCCACGTACGCGAAGGAGAGGGAGAGCAGCGCGGGAGCACGCGGCTTCTCGGGAGAGCCAGACTTGTTACACGCCGGACGAGAGCGGCTTTGATTTCGCCGCGGCCGATTTTTATTCGGTGCAGCCAATGCCGGCTAAGCTCGCCGAAGAGAGCTTGGAACTCTACACCGGCCAGACGCTTTTCCCTCCTCTTCCTCCCCGCGGACTCCTTCGGCCACCTCGCTCGTCGGAGCTATAGTGCGACGGCTTTGTGTCTGCTTTTTTCTTCTTCCCACCTCGCCCTCTTCCTTCCTCTTTCCCACGACATCTTCTTCTTTGCTTTTGCCTTTGTTTATCTTTCTATTTTGAATTTTCTCTTTTCCATTTTCTCCAACGTTATTCACTTTTTTTGTAAATTAACAAAACGATCGTTATTATACCTAATGAATCAGTTAATATTCATTATCTATTGTAAGAAGACTATATTAAACTTGAGGATGAATTAAATATTAAAAAAAAAACTTCGTAGCAATCAGAATTGGGGTATCTTATTTCTCAGATTAAATGCAGCAGTAAGACAATAAACTTTAACTCCCGATATTGTCGACTTTCCATTTCGTACTTGTTTCCTTAAATACTTCATCGACTTTAGAAAAATAAATGAACCCGCGTACGCAAGCTGAAACATCACCAAAGCACGCACCTAATTTTATTTTGTTCAACGCCAGCAGAGAAAATAGAAAAATATCGAATTAAAAGCTGAAAAATGATTTATCCATGAAAAAATTGAAATATTCCAAAATGCGTGGTTCACGCATTAAATTCGCCGGAAAACAAGCTCCACCTGAAAAGCTCTTCGCTCGGCCATCTACATCGGTCCTCCAAAAAAGGCCGATCCACATCGAGCATTCCTAGCATTCTTCGGCTCACCAATCCTCCCTCTTCTCGTCCGTACGGTTGTTCTCAAAACGAGAAATTTCGAAAGTGGCAGCATCGAGAGAGAGAGAGAGAGAGCCGTGCGTGTGAACGGCCGGCTGCTAGAGCGTCGATAGCCATCATGTGAGCACTCGCTCACTCGCGAGGGGGAAGAACGCGGCCGAGAGAGGGAGGGAGGGGGAAGACGTCGAAATTAACGGCGCGGTATTTCTGGCCCGATTGTCCGGCGAAAAATAGAATGTACGCTTGGCCCGCGGATTAAAAGATGCTGATGCTGCTACGCGACTCTCTAATCTGCGCCACACACTCGCCCTCCCTCTCCTTCCTCTCACTTGCTTTCTTGTCAACTAGCACGCGTTCGCTTCTTTTATTTTGCAATTATTCGCTGCTATTAGGGGACCAGGACCGAAAGTGCTCGGCTATTGCTGTTACCGCGATTAGAGGGTATGCGCTATTTATGGACGCTAATTAGTACTCAAGTACGGATGGAATGGCGCTGTTTCGGTGTGTCTAACCTCCCCCCCTCTCTCACTCTCTCTCGCTCTCTCTCTCTCTCTCTCTCTCTCTCTCTCTCTGGCTCTCTGCTCTATACGCGTTCCAAATAGACGCACTTCTGGCGCACTAAATAAATCGTTGATGATTTTCCTTCCTTTTTTATTTTTTCTTCTTAATTTCTTGGCGAAACGTTCATTAGGATCTCTCGAAGATATGGTGTGTGTGTTCAGCGTTAACGGGTTGATCTTAATTAAAACTTAATTAGCTCAACACTGCCGCGTCGACGATCTGCCCTTTTATTTCTTAATTTCGAATTTTTATTAAAAAAAAAAATTATTCGTTTAAGTAGAATAATCGAATTCACGTCAGTTGCTCCTCATGGCAGATCAACACATAGCGGTCATTGATTAACGAAACGAAAAACCAACATAAATAATGAACGAAAGAAGCGCCGAGAACGATAACGTCAGTCACAAATGCCTCGGCAAATGAAAAAAAAAAAAAAAAAAAAAAACGAACGTCGGACTGAAAAGGGAGATTGCAGTGATGGCTAAATTTAGCTGGCTTTTTCATCAAATTCAATCAGAAGCCACGTCCCGTGTCAAGCGAGTATGCAAAATGGGAGGAAAAGCTCGCAGCCATAGACAAACAGGCTGTTTAATATTCCAGCCGAGGCGCGCATCAATCTTTAGCGCGTGTTGCTCATCCTCAGCGAGCGTTTAAAGGACATTGGCTTACCCCTCGAGCTTCCAGCATCACGTACGTCCTTAACGAGCTTTCAAGCCAGCCAGGGATCTCGACTCTTCCCTACAGGCTTAGTCTCTCTCTTTTTTTACGAGGCTGACCACTGGATCATGTGGGACAGGGTAAACACACTGCTACACACAGCTGGTCGCATCGTATCACAGCTGCTGACGCTCGACGTGAAAAATCGCCCCTCGTCTCTCTAACTCTGTCTCTCTGTTGGAGGAAAAGTTTGATAAAGGTTTTGATAAAACCTCCGTCTTTCCATGAGCGAGCAGCTTTGATAGCAGCAGCTGTATCAATCTGACAAAGCAACCTACGTCATACTTACCCTCCCAGACGGATGTGGAATCAAACGGTTATAACATGATGGAAGACTTCCAAGAAGGGCTGCTCTTGAAGCTTTTAGGTCTACAAAATCATTAGAGGATCAGTTATTGCCGTCTATTTTTATCTCCTTAAGTGAATATCAAATGAAAAACTAGTCCTGATTTTCGGCTTGGATTCAATCATCTCGTGCAGTTCCCGATATCGTTTTCTCTCTCTCTCTCTCTCTCTCTCTCTCTCTCTCTCTCTCTCTCTCGGGACAAGGATCACTCTTGAACGTCCATTTCTATTTTTGATACTTTTTATTTTTACACCCACGCGCGAGTACGTGTGTAGGCGTGTAATTTATTTATATCAGATATATCGTCGCCTCTATATCGCACTGAATAAACTCGTTGATTGAAAGGATATGAGCGCACTTTGATACATCCGACGATTTTCGATTTTTTTTATTTGTATTTGGTTTTTAGGAACGATGTGAAAACGTTTCACAGCTTCGTTTATTTGGCAACTTTTTTTCAAAGCTTTTTCTTTTACACCCGGTGGTTATTATTGCGCGTGTTTGTTTGTAGGCATATTATTTCGACTATTTACTGGTTATTTATCGACTATATTTGTTTATTGGGAGTGTAAATAAATTGAAACATATTCTCCTACTGTATTCAATTTGTTATTTGTGTTCGTATTTTGCTGGTTAATAAAGCAATTTTAATAATTATTTCAAAATTACATTAAAATACTTTATAAAATATAAAATGTATCATTAAAGCTCTTTTCATTAAAGCTCACAGATGAAACGAGCAACAGTTCGGTAAACGTCACTGGTTAAAAAAAAAAGAAAATGATTTTTTAGATAAAGTCCTATAAATCCAAATCAAAAGTCGTAAGAACCTTACGCAGTAATCCAGATTTCATTCGTACAACTTGATTTCTCATGTGACCGATATTTTTTTTAGTGTTAGAGGTCGTTCGTATTACTCCCACCATCGTCAATGGGAGATTAACGGCATAACGACTGTCATTAAATGGTGGCTAAACGAAATTCGATATTTTTAATGAGACAGCTCATGTCGTTATTTCGTGTAATAAATTGCTATTGATTTTAATCGTAATTTTATGGACAAGTTGCGGGTAAAAAATTGTAATTTAAGATTCTCCCTTTCGTGATTTTCTTAATGCCTCGTTGCTCAAATGATTATTTAAATGTATAGCAACCTAAACGTTTCGTAGTCATTTTTGCATAATTGTATATAGTATACAATTTTTTGTTGAAAATGCGCGACCTTATTTATTTATTCTTTGTTTAATTACACTCCATCCCTCGGTACAAAGGATATGATATTCATTCGACGAATAACACCTATGAAAGTTGCAATTTTGTAAAGGTCGCGGCAGTGATGACTGCAAGAAGCTATTGGACAATCGCCAACTGTCTATAATGATTCTTGTGTTTTTGTTTGTAAAATACATATGTACGTATATAAAATAACTGCAGGAATTCCGACGGAACTATACCGCAATAATTTTGAATAGTTTAACAAACATCTTTTTTTCTCTAAATAAGCATAGTTGACTTTAAATCTATTAGGTAGGATTTAACAATATAACTGTATCATTTATCGAGTAAAAAGACCATAAACGCCTTCTTTTGAAACGTTCTTCTCGTGTAGCGTAATAGAGCACTAATACTAGTCCCTGCAATTAAGTAACCTATAATCTCAAGTAATAAAAACATGTAATCAGTTTGACGTTTTATTGCTTCAACTTGCGAGGTATGAGCGTGAAAACGTTTTTAACTCGAATTCAGCTATCATTTAGATTGTTTCAATTTTACAATTTGTTGTTTTTTACCAATGGAAATCCCGAAAGAAATGTTTTACAAGTCCAATAAATTACCTGTCGCTATGCTGTTTTCCTTTGGTTTCTTTGAAACTCGTCTTTATTTATTGAAGTTCCGCGAATTTAAAAATATGCGAATACTTTGAGCGCACGTTGCTGGTAAATTATTTCTCGTTCCAGGACTCTTTACTAATATTGCCAAGGTATTGCAGGCGAAAGCTCAAACAACTTCTCATAAATACAATCTTTCACATACGTTGCCTATCGATTTCGTAATATTTCTTTACATATTTCACTTTCTTTTCATGGACATTTTTTTCAAGAGTACGTTCGATAGATTCTGATCGGGCTTGTAAATTTCTTATAACTTTCCAGCCTTTTCTTTTGCTCGCGAGAGCTTTTCATGTGCACTTAGAGTTTTCAAACAAAAACTTATCGGTTACCTTGGGGGAAGTTTTAAAAGGCAGTTGGCACACAAAGCTATTTCCACTTGCAATTTATCCGCTCAATTTTTTGCACAAAAAGGCATTTAGTTTATAAATTTTCTAACAAAACATTATTTTTTCTGAAATCGCTGGTACTTAAGGCTGGTATTTATTTAAAGTTGCCGTGTAGCAAAAATTTTAGTACGCTCAAGATTACGCGGCAAGAGAGTTAATTGTGCCAGTCGGATGCATTACAAACTCGTAGTCCAAGCCGAGCGTCGAGGGATAAGTGGGGGGCGTTAAATTTTCCCTGGGATACGCTAGCAGGCACGAAAGCTCGCAGGAATGCGAAATAAGCCGAGTAAAAAACTTGTCCCATTCTCTCTCTCTTTTCCTCTTGCGGTAGAGTGAGAGAGGCGCAACAGCCATCAGCGCCGCAGAATGAATCTCAAAATAGTAGCCGGCGAATGAAGGAAATATCCCCGGGGATGGTTGGGCAATCCCGAAACGCCGAACTCTGACGTCACTCCACTCGCGAGCCCACCCCTCTCTCTCGCTCCGCAACCGTCTCTCGACCGCCTTCCGAGACTGCGGCTCTCGCTCTCTTTTATTACAGCGCTCGTAGCGTGTGCGAGCCTAAGGGTCGAGGAGAGATTATTCCGAGAGATCTCCCGCCCGCGCCTCAAACTAGCTTGCCCCTCGCTCCCCCCCCATCTTCTTCTCTTCTCATGTGCTCACTTTCGGCTCTTATGAATTTCGCGCGTTTTTTGCTCGGCTTATGGCTCTGCCCTCGGCGTTCGGATTTTCCAAAAGGGGAATGGGTCTGAAATGCTCGGTATGAGATTGCAAGCCTGGCTTATTCCCTCTAAAAATTGTACTCATCTGTAACTAGTTTTACTTTTCAATGAGCAATAACCTTTTCTCTATTTCACGTGTGCACTTCAAGATCAAGGAAAAGCTTCAAGTCGGTTTTTTAATCTTTCAATAATCCAATTTATCAGCTCAGATGAATTCCTACCCAGATTTTCGACGAAATACTTTATACGTAATAGCGTCGGTGAAAAGCTGCTAGACGTAATACCTTCATACGATTAAGTAAGCATTGCAACTGAATTGACGATTTTCTCGGTACTCATCGAGAGCTCTTTTAACGAGCCACTCAAACCGCAACCGGCGCCCGAGGGTAAGCGCAAAAAAAGCTCTCGCTATTTCGGGTTGTTTATTAGCCCACGGCGAGATAGCCTCCGCTTTTTTTTTCTCTAGCGCCGCCGCGAGCCGAGGCGGCTCGTAAAAAAGCCAGCGGATTTTTTGGAAACTCGTGCTTTTTGCTTGGCGGAAGTTATGTACTGTGCGTCGCGGGGGCGAACGTAATGTTAAGAGTCTACGGCTTAATGAATCGTGGGCCGACTCGCCTGTCAACGTAAATACCCTTTTTTCTCCCGATTAGGAAAGTCTGGCCCCTGTCGACGGCTCGTTGCTGGGATTGATATTACAAGTCAATGAAGTTAACTAGCCAATCAATCAATTTTCAATATGATCGACGAGGCTCTCGAGTTCCGTAATTAATGAGTTGCTTTGCCCTTTTATTTCCGTCGGGTTTGTAATTATTGGGCTAATGTATATTTTATTAACCGAATATCGGCTAGTGAGCTTATGACGTTATAGGCTTAACGGGGTCAAGCGACTATTAAAAATTTCGCTCACCTTCATTGGGCCGCCTCTCGAAAATAGTAACTTATTATGAAATCGAGCGTTAAAATAAATAGATGAAAATAAAACGGGAAAACATTGAGCGGAGTTAAGTGCACGGTCATGTTGTGCGTGGAGAAGAAGGAGGAGAAGAAGAGGCGGAAAAAAAAGAATGGCCACAAGGGGGAGAGAGAGAAAAGCTCAGTCGAGCTGTTAGTTTCGAATTAGAATTGAAGGATACGCGAATTAAATTTATTGAAGGTTTGTTTGCAGCTTTGAAGCCTGAGATTTATCACGCCGAGAATAAAGTCGCCGTTTTCTCTCTCCCTCTCTCTTCCTCGGCTAATAGGGTTTGAATTATGCAAGCGGAGATTGTTTAGGTTCTCGCGACGTTTTTCTTAGATTCCGCTTGGAAGATGATTCGATGCAGGGCGAAAGTTTATCAGTCGGGATCGAAGTATTTGGTGCGTGCGCGTGTTTCCCGGGGTTCATTTACAAAATAACATTTTGTTGCTCGGCACAACTTAACATCAATGTTTGTGGTCGTTTGCGTCTGACCTCAATAGTATGCCTTCCTCGAACGCGGATTGTATTTTTGAATACACAGTAGGCTCAAATTAACTCTCCGCGCGCAGATGTAATTTTTAAACATTCGGCTATGGAGAAACGGCCAATTATTCCACGGAAAAACCTTTTTATTTCATTCCCGATCTCGCATCCAAGAAGTCATTGTTCCGCATACGCTACACAAATCCAACGTCTCGACCAACATCCAACTGCACATACCCAACCACTGTCTCACTGTTATCCCACAGAGCTTCTATTAAATCGTTATCCTACCTATACAAACCGATCCTCCAACCACTCTGAAAACAGATAAACTACATTTCCCGAAACAACGTTGTTAAATCAGGTGAAAATGAGGATCGGTATGCGCAGGTATACAATGATTAGCCCTTGCCCAATTCTTCGTCGCTGATCTAACGCGGCATTTTGGCAGTCGGTATAGCCAAAGAGCGAGTGGCTGGTATATACACTTGGTGGTAGTGGGAGGGTAGGGAGGAGGAGGGGGGTTAGCGTTAAGTATAACACTCTCCGCGGCTCTTTGCCGCGGCTTCTCGCGCTCCTCCTCTTGCTCTCCGTCAGCGGCTCGAAGATATTCCCTCGAAAAAGATATATAGAAACGGCCAGATGCGAGAGAGAGAGAGAGAGTAACGCGCGCGCGGCAGCGCCGGTTAGTGCGGCACTAGCCCGAGGAAGAGAAGCAGAAGAATGGCAGTCGGAGGCTAGAGGAGGACGGAGCAAGCCCAGACGCTTTTAGACCCGTGGACCGAGCCGTTTGCCGCAGCCGCTAAGAAGAAGAAGAAGAAGACGACGACGACGACGACGACGACGACGACGACGCCGACGACGAGCAGAAGACGACGAGGGAGAGAGAAAGAAAGAGAGAGAGAAAGAGCAGACGAGATGGCTCGAGGCGCGAGCTGGCCCGAGCAACCGCCGGCCAGTTAGTCGTCGCGCACCTCCGCCAGCCGGCTTCCTCTTCTTCTTCTTCTTATTTTTCGGCCCATAATCCCCTCCGCGGCCGCGAGTGTGAACGGCAGCCTCCTCGACTCACTACCATCTTCAGCTACCCTAGAGCTTGTTTATCGTGTCAAGTGCCTCGCGGACGGGACGCGGCTGTCATCTCGCAGCTGCCGCGAGAGCTTGCGGTGGGAGTGATCGGTCAGCCGGTTAGGGCCGAGTAAACCCACGCAGGGCTCCTTGGCGAGACCCACCGAGTGAGCGTTGAAGCGAGTGCCGGTGCAGTGCGAGTACATCGAGCAGACGTAAGAGCCGAACCTCTGGAAACTCGGGCGAGTGGCCCCCACCGGCCCCGAGTTCATGCCCAGACGCAGGAGCCTCGGCGGCGGGCCCCACAGCTTCGCACTCGGAGACTCTCGCCGCTGCAGCCGCTGCCTATGGCCGTCGGCCGGGGCCGCTCGGCCTGGGATGAGCCTGCCCGGGCCTGATCGCCGGCCCGAGGAAGCAGCCGCCGAGGCGAGGAGCTGCGCCGCGGGCGCCCGGAGGCTCGAGACTGCTGGCGCGGCCGGCGCTCGAAATCGGCGAAAGTGGTGCGCGTGGCGAGGCGGGACTGCAGCAGGGAGGCCGCGATGCCCGAGCGCCCGGGCGGCTCCCGGCGGCGCTCGCGCCGCGACAGCCTCGAGGCGCCCCAGCACCCGGGCAACCCGCCCCGCACGCCCCCGGGCTCGAAGGACAGGCGGGCCTCGCGCCGGGTCAAGGAGCGATGGCTCCTGACCCGCAAGACCTGGCGCTACATGGCCGACGCCGGCCGCCGGCTCATACCCGACACCGGCGGCGGCGGCGGCGGCGGGACCAGCGCCGGGGGCGCTCGTCCGGAGGCCGGCCCCGTCGACATCCCCAAGATCGAGCAGTACTTCCAGGAGGTCTGCGCCCGCGAGTCCAAGTTCCTGCTCTGGCGCAAGGCCTCCTACCCGGGCTCGCTGGCCCTGCGGGCGGCGCGCCGCCGGCGGCACAGGCCCGGGGGCAGCTGCCGGGCCAAGACCGCGGCGAGCTCGGCCGACGAGGCCGAGGACTCGGCCCGGGGCTCGCGCAACTCCAGCCTCGGGCTCGCCTCGAGCCCCCCGCTCGTCGGCTCGGGCAAGCTCGACCTCGCCAAGATCAAGCGGGACTGGCTGCTCTCCTCCTCCTCCTCGTCGCGGCCGGAGCCGGCGACGACGCCGGCCGGCGACGGCGGGCCGAGCCCCTCCTCGCCGGTCCAGGACCGCCGCCGAGTGGCAGCCCACGAGGAGGCCGAGGCCAAGGCCCTCGCGGACATGCTGCAGAAGTACCTGAACATGCAGTCGTCGTCGTCGGCGGCGACGTCGGCGGGCGAGCGAGCCCCGGGAGCGACGGGGCTGGCCAGCGCCGGCAGCGACGACAGCAGCGCCAAGAGCAGCACCGCCAACGCCAGCAGCACGCGCTCACTCTCGGCCGACCAATCTACGGGCGGTGGGCCCGCCAAGGAGCCTGCACGCCAGCATCAGCAGCAGCAGCAGCAACAGCAGACAGCGGGCAGTAGTATCAACCTAGCCGGCATCGCCAGCGGGGCTAGCAGCAGCAGCAGCCTCGACTACCAGAAGCTCATCGAGAAGCTGGAGCAGCACCTCAGCCAGATCATGGCGGAGGGTAGGCGGGAGGAGGCGGCCCGCGCCGCGGCGAAAGCCAGACTCGGCGCCGGCTACGGGTCCGGCGGCGCCGCCGGCGCCAGTAGCTCCTCCGGCATCTCCCCCAGCGGGAGCTCGAGCTTGCCCAAGGTCACGATGCCCTACCAGAGCGACTTCGTGCACAAGTCCCTGCTGGAGACCCTCAGCCGCTACTACAGCAAGTCCCCGAACCGCGAGCACGTCATATCCGACATCCTCACCGACCGCAAGCTCCTCGAGAAGCTCTACTTCGAGCTCCGGTGCACGCGGGGCTTCCGCGGGCCCCGGGCGACCGGGGCCTACACCTCGCCCTCCGCCCGCTGGTGGAGCCAGTCGGGCTCGAGCGCCGGCGGGGCGGCCGCGCGCCCAGGTGGCCGGCTCGGCAAGGAGACGCCCGGGGAGGGCCAGGGAGCCTCGGGGGCCGGCAGCTCGGAGCGCAGGGAGCTCGGCTCGCCGCCGCCGCCGCTGATCGCCGTGCAGGGCCCGAGCACCGAGCGCGGCCTCCTCGAGTCCGGGACGCAGACGGAGCCGGTGCCGCGGGAGGTGCTCGAGCAGCTGCTCCAGGAGCGCGAGGAGCAGCTGCTGCAGTCCGGGCCGCGGCCCGGGGAGGCCCAGCCGCGGCCGGAGCAGCACAAGCAGGGCCGCCGGCGGAGCAGCCTCGACAACGACGACGTCTCGCCGTCGGTGAGCGACACGATAAAGCGCTACCTGCGCATGGCCCGGAAGAAGTCGATGGACTCGGACAAGGCCGACCGCTTCAAGCGGGTCAACTACGACCGGAACCTGCGCAACATCAAGCCCAAGGGGGAGGTGACGAAGCCCGGGGACGACGAGGGCAACAGCAAGGGCTGCCAGACCGGGGAGAGCTGGATGCTGGGCTACCGGGAGATGGCCCAGCACGAGCCCGGCGAGCTCGCGGCCCTCTCCGACGCCGAGACGACCGCCTCGCCGGTCAGCAGGAACGCGAGCTCGCGCAGCAGCATCGACGCCGGCCTCGGCAGCGAGGAGGCCCCCTCGACCCCCAAGCACCACCAGTCCTTCCTCTCCCACCTCCTGCACGGCTCCCACGCCGGGCACAAGGACAAGCCCCACTCGGCCCCCGGTTCGCCCGCGCTAACGGCCTCGGCCTCGAATTTGCCAGGTGGCGGGGCCGCGATGCAGAAGAGCAAGTCCTCGAGCAGCGTCGTCCACCATGGCAGCCGGCTCGTCGCCAAGAAGATCTGGAAGTCCCGGAGCAAGAGCTCCTCCAGAGCCATCAGCCTCGTCCCAGCCTGGACGCCCCAGGTGAGTGCCCTTTCTGCTTTGCCCACTCTTTCCTCGACTCCGCCTCGACGACTGCAAATGGAAAATTATCATTTACCCGCTGACGCGCGCTCTTTCTGTTGTTGGCATTTTTTCCGACGCGGAATGCGCGGCTCATGCTACTTGTTTCTGCTTATTAATAGACTACGACGACTATAACTTATAACAACAGCCGGATTTTCAATATTGCTAAAGCGCCCTCGTAAATGTTTAGCCGGGCTCTAGAGCGCGCGCGCTCTTACATAGCTCCGCAATAAATTGGTGAAAAATTAATTATTTTAAATTTCTCTTTTAATATTGATCTCGACGCAAGGCCAATAGTAACAATACGAGAAAAAGAAAGTAAATAAATTTACCGGTCGACCGAAAATCGGCGCCAATATCCCTTATTTTCAAAATTAACCTTTCCGCGGTAATATAAAAAAACGCGTTTTAAATATAGCCAAACTAATGCCCAGAAGAAAAACAAGCATTGCGTTTCGCGATTTGAGCTTTTCGAAAGAGAGAAAGAAAGAGCAAGAGAGTATAAAATGTTTTTCGAAGCTCACAGACACGCGGACGGTGCGTTGTCGATCCCGTTAAACTTTCCTACAGGCTACTGCTCACACATATATATCTCTCTTAATATCCAGGTTATAATAAACACCAAGTTGCTAAAACAAAACGTGAATCATCCCATCAGCAGTATTCCCATAATTAAAAATAAATATTGTCTCACTCGAACCCTAATCCCCGCAATCTTTCTCTCTTTTTATAAAGAACCACCAAAAAACCACGAGAACTAATCGAATCATTCATCATCAATTTAACATTTAAAAAAAAGCCAGGCTATTCGCTCCACCGACGTGTCCAAAGACATAACAATACCCTGAAAAAAAATAATACCTCAATCGAGCTTTTAATACAGCTTACATGCACGCAGCGTATTATACGCAGAGCCTTCTTACAATACCTATGCCGCGGCGCTGGTGTGTTGGTAAAGCTCACGTGTCACTGGGTCGCTTATATTTAGGATAGGCCGGCTGGCTACTGCACCCACGCGGCCTCCTCCTCCTCGGCGTCACGGGCCTCCGCGTAATCACGAGCCGCAGGAAAAGCATACAAATCGAAAGAGAGACGCTTGAAGAAGCAAGTAGTTGAATCGAGACTCGTTGGATTGAATAACTCGATTCTACGATCAACTCCGCTTTGGAGCTTGATCCAAGCTGCCCGCGAGATCGACGCGTTCGTGGAAAGCTTGATTAGACTATTCATCGGTGCAGACTAGCTTCTAGGTGTACTCTTGGGGCTAATGAACTTTTACGGGCTCGGGTAAAACCATATAGCTCAAGACTTAAACTATTTTTCGCGAGCTTTCGTCGCAAGCTCGGCATTCAAGCGCGATGCAAGCAAGTTTACGCGGGGACACTGGAATTATAACAGCTTGTAAATAACGATAAAGCTCGTGGGTAGCATATACAGCGTTGAAAGAGCTGTGAAATTTACGAATGCGGACAATTAGCGTGTTCTTTCGAAAAGAGAGAGAGAGAGAGAGAGAGAGAGAGAGAGAGAGAGAGAGAGAGAGAGAGAAAGAGAGAAAGAGAGATATGAAGAGAGAGAACGTGCGTGTCTGTTGGTAGCGCTAGAGAAAGTGTCGGATCTCTAAAATTAAGTTTTTATTTCGAGAGTTCGAACACTTCGGCCGACATTAGCTTCCGAGGCTCTGACGTAAGCGCGCTGCGCGTAAAGCCTGTCACGTTTACAAATATTCGCCGTTGCGAATTTTCCTCGTCTACTCGGTCCTGCAATTTTTTTTTACTATCTCAACTACGAGCGAGGGATCGACGACAGATCGATTCACGTTTGAGGAACCCTGTATACGCGAAAGCGTTTGATTTCCGGGTGTAAAAGTTTTTTTTTCAATTTAAATAATACATCAATCTCGTGAGAAATGAGCTTTACGAACGAGGGAGTTTTTAATAATAAACACTCGAGCAGGCACTTCAAAAGAAACGCTGCGCTAAAAATGCGAGAGAGAAGAAAAAAGAAATAACGCAGAAAAGTAAAAAATAAGCCGTGGAGCCTGAAGGGAGAGGAGGGGGAGGGGAGCGTCGATGCAGTGCGCACGTCACTGCGCGAGAACGAAACCGCAAGCTCATTTCGGCTCAAAGCGAACGCGGCGAACAATTTAACGCTCAGTCGGCCGAAATTCGATGGAAAACTTTCATTAGCCGCGAGAGCTCCTACGGCACGGGCAAATATCGGTCGGTCGAGCGTTAAATCGAAATTAACCGCAGGCGCCGGGCAACACCAATCGCTGCGTATACGTAAAAGCTCAAACCGGTGGAGGAGGGAGGGCAACAGAGAGACAGAGGGACGGGAGGGGAGGGGGTCGTGAAAAAATACAAGTCAAAAAATGCAAAAAGAATGTAAGAGACCGAGAGGGTGAGAGAGCTAAGAAAACTGGCCGACCTTGGGGCCGACGATGGGGGTAGCGAGAGAGAGAGAGATGTTTTCGCGCGTTAAAACGAGACGGCGCGATAACCAATTTAGGGCCTCGGAATTTCGCCGGAGCCGACGGAAATAGGCTGAGAAAGAGAGAACGAGGCGATGGAGAGTGGGCACCGGCTCTCTTTTCACGTGCGCGCCTTCTAATCTAGATTGCCGCCGGTGCGGGGATACGCCTGCTCGCCTCCGGATTTCACGCTGCGGCAAAATATTGCGACCCTAGCCTTGGACAGGCTCGCAGCTTGACGAGCGGCTATATTGTTCGATGATTACTCTTTTGACAAATCCATCCCGCTCTGGATATAACTCGCCTCTCTCGAGGATCATGTGATTACTCAGATACGTCCCGGGCGATGGGAAAATGTTGGAACAAGCACAAGTGCGCCCGGCTGACATATTTCTTTTCATCGTTTTTTAAGCGCCTCTTTAAATACGCGAATCAATATTTATTGCACCGCTGGATAAGCAAAGCTCTGGAGGCGTAAACACTTTTTCGCGTTTTACCGGGCGAAAGAAAGAGCGTGCGCGTGGGACGTGGGAAGTCGCGAGGAGCAAACAGCGCACAAATCGGATAGCATAAGAAATCCGCTTTCCAAACGATTACAGGCCCTTCCCCCGCGACACTCAAATTTCCTCGGCTTTGCTATACTGTAGCCTTCATTTTCCCCTAGCCTTGCGCGATGACGTTGGCGCTAAGCCGTTGTGACGATGCCTTACCATAACATCACCACCAGACTCTTCCTCCTTTTCCTCGTTACTCTTCTCCGTATCAGTTGAGCAACAGTGTATGTCTTTGTGATTCTTGTAATATCATAGCCTTGGCTTTGGCTTAAATTTTCCATTGATTTTCTAAGGCTAAGGGAAAACGTCGCGCTGATGAAAATACATGGCGAGATTGATGTGGAATAACGAGAAAATGCCGAGCGAAAGATAATGAAAATTCGCGGGCGTAAATTGCAACGCTTTTTAACGATGTATTTTATAAGATAAACGTATAACTTTCTTATAATATGGATTACAAGAGAAAAGAATCGAATTTAAATGGATTATCGCGTATACGTGGCGCGTCGAACTTTTAACGATCGCTCTTGTAACGTACACGCCGGCATTTAGTTTTGTTATCACCGTAAGGAAGTTGGAAGCTCGAGCTAAATGAAGACTCGTCGTTTGCCGACTTTCCAAGAAACGCGGGATTAACCGAAATTTGCAGCTGACGTTAATTATTTTCAACGAAGTTTCGTTATATAGCTTCATTGAAAATAACTTCATAGGACGAGCATTAAATTTAGATGTAACCAAACTGCAGCTTCATTATAATTATCGAAATACCTTGACAAACGAGAAAAAACGAAAAAGAAATAAAACGAGAGCAATTAAAATCTACAAATTTGAGCAAACATTACATCCTAATAACGTAGCGACCATCAATCACGAACTACAATGGCGCTTGATATTCGGCTTCAACATCTTAATCGCTAACGTCCACTCGGCGTCGAGCTTTCACGTCATCGAGATAGCCGGCGAGTGTGGAAAAACAGTCGGTCTAATTGGCACTCTCTGTCACGATGACGCGTCGCACATATTAATCGACGGCCGGTCTAGCGCGATAAACGAGCCATTCCCGCCCCATCCGAGCAGCCGGAATCGATGCGCGCTCCTCGTAAGTTGCCGTAACGCGAACAATACATGTCGAAACTCCAATGTAAAAATTATATGAATAAACAAATTATTTTGTTTTATTTAGGATTTACGTAAAGGATTAAACGCATAATTGGAATAGTAGTAGCGAAATCGTGCGCGTTTTCCTAGTGCAACGAGAGGAAGATTGTGAAAATAAAACGGCAGTAGTAACAGACGTGCCCGGTCGGACGATAATAAATTCGCGGGACAAAGTTATATCATTCGGCTGTGCAAACTTTGCTAACTTCGCTTCCATTAAGCTCTCGTGCCTGGAATACCAAACATCCCTGGCAAAGCGATTAATTCTAACGTACTTTTCTTATAATCTCGTCCCCCGACATATTGGATTTCAAATTGAAATTCGATGACGCTTTATCAATTCTTCTTTCACTTTGTCTCCAATTCATCCAATTAACCACTGGCTAAAAAAGAAACTTGACAAAAAAAGCAAGGAAAATAAGCTGATGATCCTGGCGATTTGCAGGGCAAATGCACGTGGGCCGGCACGAACGGGAGGCGGGTCACGCTACAGGACACGCCGCTGCGCTCGCTTACGGAGGTCGAGCGCAAGGTCCTGTGCCGCGTGGCCGTCGCTAAGCTCCAGGCCCTCAATCTCGGTGTCCACATCAGGCCGCCCAGCGGTAAGTTATTCGCAAAGGGAAAAACGATCTTACCACACGCACTTTCTCGCCTCTTTTGTCTCCGAGGAGCGACGGGGGAAGGGAGCGACAGGGGAACAAGCTGACGTCCGCGGTATTTTTTCCTCCTCTGGAAACACCGAATAGGGTTCGCTCTCGGATTCGTCCGTTATTCTTCTTGCTTTTCTGGAGCAGCACGTGCAAAAATGTAAGGTCGCCCGTGAAAACGAGAGAGAGAGAAGCAGAGGCAGATAACTAATATCAAAGACTGACATGTTTTTCGGCCGAGCGTACCGGGCTGTCTAATAATTTTTTTCCCTCTGTTTCAAGTATTTTCTCGGCGATGGTTAATTTTGGTCTCTTTCAATTAGTTTTAATATCGGCTACATTAGTTATTCTTATTTTCAACGCTTTGACATTCTCACGGCTTCGCTCTATTCGAGGAGGCTAGAAGTGCGTATTTTAGACGTCTAGACGCCCCGGCATAAAATCGAACGATTGCAAAGAATTTGCTTGTTTACTACCCATGTCCAACTATCGGGATATTGTTTTAAGAGCGTAAAAATCGAAGGAGAAAAAAAACCCTTAATACAAAAGCATTATGCGTTTTATGGATAATATATCACAAGGCTCTCTGAATAAGCTCCCGGGGAAAAAGGCGTTGTTAAAGCCGACGAGGGATAAAAATATCGGATATGTAAAAATTGTGAAACATAAAAAGATTAAAAGGGGCTATTTTTAAAATACCAAATATTATTTAAGCGAGCGCCGTGGATTTGTGCAAAAAAATAAAACGTTCACGCTTGACGCGCTTGCGTTTAAAGAGTGAGCTACTTGTATATTTAAAATAAAGAGAATACGCGCGTACGAGGATAAAGTAGCCGAAAAATAAAGGACACGTTTAACAAGCAGGAAATATTTCAAATGTACAAGCGGCAACAAAAAGAGCCGATCTCAATTTTCGATATGTAAATTTTCCACCGAGCTTGCGGAAGCTTGCAATATGGGCCACGTGCTCTCTCATGTTTTTTTTTACAACGCTCGACCCGCTGCTCGTTCTATCTCGCGGCAACTTGAAAAATTTCATTCTCATTTTAATTTTAAAGTTGGAATTGAAAGTGCGCCTCGACTTTTTGAAATAACGAAAAGCTTTACTTTATATCAAATGCCCTCGCGTATATCAATACACACATACGCCAGAGCTTTTTCTCTTTCACGTTGCCACTGCGCTGACAAAGCAAATCCTCGCTCGACGCATTTCGCGCACGGATTAATGCACACATAAATATTTTTATTTCCTCTTTTTTTCTCTCTCTAAAAAAAAAACCAGTTTCATCAACAACAAATGAGACATACTGCTCGCTCGAAACTTTCATTTACCACTGCATAATTTAACCTCAGCTCGACCGTTGGATATTAAGCGACGATGGAAAAGCTTCGTCCGAGCAACAGAGCGTATTTTGCAAAGCTTTGTCTTTGACTCGCAAACAAACCCACGCAAGCTGCCCGCGTAGCGCCACAGCTCATCGACGACACTTGTCAATCTTCACCTTCGTTGATTGACGTGATTGCGTTCCAACTCTCACTTGAGACTTAACCCCTACGGCATGTATTGATACTCCGATTAACCGAGCTTGCAGAGCTTTAATAGCCGTTTGGGAGGCTGCTCTCTCCTTATAAGCGCCACTGGAATTCACAAGGCCTCTCCGATACAAGCGAGATATCCTCGGTCCGGCACCATCTTTAGCTTCGGCCGCGTTATTTTGAAACTTAGCGATACATAAAGAAAAGGGTGAGAAAGAGAGAAGAGAAAGAGAGAGAGGCGCGCGTGAGAAAGAGAGATAAAAAAGACGTGGGAATGTGGGTCAAGTTTTACATTTACGTAGGCGGCCTTACGCACCTTTGATCTCTCTTTTCGTGAGGGTTGAGGGGGGGGGGAGTTGGGGAGAGGAGAAGAAAAAAGCTCGTAAATACGCGCACAAAGTGGCGCAAGTGAACACGAAATCTAGGTTTACGGCCTACCAACCTGAGCTAGTAGAGATTTATTCGTGGGGCATACTATATTCGCTAAGAGAAAGAGTTTCGGGAGGGGCGTTGAGGGGAGAGGGAAAGAAGAGCTGCGTTCTTTTTTTCATCCAATTTTCTAATTCCATGGAACAGAGTCGTTGTCTGGTGGAACGGTCACGCAGAAACCAAAGCGACGTGCATACCTGCTCAAGAGGAAGGCACTTACGACTGGCTTCTTCACGGATAGCAAGTCCAAAGAGGATAAGGATAAAGGTTCGTTGACGCAGGCTCGAGTGTGTTTTCTTTTTTGCTCGTGAGCCAATTGTGTGCTTTTTTCTCTCTATGTGCCTTTTTTCGTTGCGTTGCCTGCCAGTGTTAAATGGAGTGGATAATATTTAGATTTTCAATAATTTTTCGGCATTAAACAAACACTTGATGTGTTCTTGAGCCTAGTATGAAAATGTGCGAAGGCTAACGATTGCTTTGGAGTAATAATTTTTTGCACTCTGAATCATCGCTCTTCGCACAGTATCTTAAAAGGGATTGAAAATTGAAAATGGCACTACTGGAATTTATATAGAGAAATAACATTTTTTGCTTTAATTTATGGCAAAGTTTCTTTTCTGCTTGTTTTTTGAATAACCATAGTGTCTGTGATTGTCTAATTTTTTTTGTTTACTAAAACCGGCTAAAAAGAAAAGCTCCGTAAAAAGAGGTGAAAAGATATATCGCTGTAATTACGATACCCTCGGCATCTAAACACGCTTCATGAAACAAGAGCTTTTTCCCGCTGCGCTCAAAATTGCCGATCTACCTCTCGTAAAATATCATCGGCTGGAAAGTGTACAAACAATTGTTGCTCGACGAGGAAAAAAAGAAAGAGGAGCCCGAGCGCAAAACGTATCGGGATAATTCACGTGCGGTCGGGTAAAGGAGGTATACAGCCAGATAAAAAGAAGGAGCCGGGGGAGAGAGAGAAAAAAGGGTGATCAAATAGAATAGCCATCGGTGCTGACCTCGACCAAGCTCTGCCAAGTGTTTAGAGGGCGATGAGCGAGAAATTCGTGGTCGGACGTAGCGCTGGGGGAGGGTAGCGTCTGACGACAGCCGGCCGTTACTACTGCGCGCCCGTGGATATTCGCTCTCGCATACCTTTTCTTTGTGAAATTCATTAATTCGTTTGAAATAGAAGAGGCGCAAGCGCGCGCGCGTATTTGTCCGAAGTTAAGCTCGGAGTTGCGTGCTCGTGCTGAGCGTGAATTTAATTATAGCTGGTCCGGGGGCAGCCGAGTAACCTTGCGCTCTCACTTACGGTCTTAATCACAAGTTTAGACCTACTCGCTCTCGGACCCTGCTCAATTACATTAATTCACCCGAGGCAAATCCAATTTTCCGACGAATGCACCGATAATTAATGCCCCCGTTAACCGTGGATTTTCGAAACAAAGATTTTTCTTGTTTCGATTATTGTCGATATCGTTTCTGCTTCAACGGAAAATGAAAGGATTTAAATTTAAAAGATTTTTTCGCCAACGAGGAAGCGTAGGTGTCGTTTGAAATGAAAAATGAAAAATAATAGAAGAAGAGGAATGAAAGAGACAAAAGCTGGTGTTCACTCGTGCTTTTGAATCAATTACAACACGTGCTCTCGGGAGTGGGCGTGTAAGCGGCTTCCGTGGCATTAGCGCTGCTCGTTATCGTCGACTTTTCACCTCCTCGCAAACATCATTCCCCCTTGCTGCCTCCTCCCTCCCTCCACAGCGGAAATTTCACGTCCATGTGGGCGTGTAATGTTTGGCAGTCGACTCGCGTCACAGACTCTTTTCCAGCCTGCCCAGGCTACTAACCCCGAAAACGTGCGAGCGTGAGTCGCGAGAATTGTACAAAGCTCGGCGGGCTTGGCTGCTTGTCTCCTTGGATGCCGTTCTCTCCCTCTCGCAAATTGAAATTCAGCCGGGGCTTAGTGTATAACGGGGTAGGCGTAAGGCCGAGATATCGAGGCCACGCGCGCCCGCGAATAATGCAATCACGTTTAGATGGGGGATGAAGGGGGCAGGAGAGAGAGAGACAGAGAGAGAGAGAGAGAGAGAGAGAGAGAGAGAGAGAGAGAGAGGCCTGGGCCTCGTTCTAGCGCTTTGCCGAGGCCGGCTTGGCCAAGTGCTGCTGCTGCCACCGGCCGATTTCGCGCGCCGTATTGAATTTTCGCGCGTAGGCGCGATTACGCGCACACGCGCCCGCTCGCCTGTCCAACGGGCTTAGAGCCTGACTAATGAGAATGCTCGGCTATAGCTCGACGCGCGGGCTTTTAGTTTGACTTATGGATTTTGCAGCCCCCCCCCCCCCTGATTTTGCGGCGAGACCAAG
Source organism: Anagyrus pseudococci (assembly GCA_030522585.1). Classification (NCBI taxonomy): domain Eukaryota; kingdom Metazoa; phylum Arthropoda; class Insecta; order Hymenoptera; family Encyrtidae; genus Anagyrus; species Anagyrus pseudococci. Next base: position 44,120 of record JAPYYQ010001649.1, read on the forward strand.
TTTGCCTGCGAGTTATGTTTACACCTCTCTCTCTCTCTCTCTCTCTCTCTGGAGATTCACGGCAATATTTGCTCGTCGGCGGTGGGCATGGGCGTAACGTTGTTGACCGTTGAAAATTGAACGAGTCAACGTGAAATTTCAAAGAAAACATATGCTATTCGACGTTATAGTGTGTTATTTAAATAGTACGATTTTAACAAAACGTCAAAGTTACAAAGTCACGATGAAGCGGCAGGTATCGTTTTCATATATTTTTGAAAATAAAGTATCGTCCGGTAAAAGGCGAGGATTTGAAAAGCCAAAGCTTAATATACCCGAGACAAATAGTGGCGATTTGTAAAAATAGCTAATCAAACAATCGGCCGGCTCTCTAGCGATTATATTTAGAATCCTGTTAAATTATATTTAAAACAGCTGATTAATTGCCGCTACCCAAGAGACAGAGACTCGCGAGACTCGCTCGCTCTCTTTCGGATTCTCTCGATTGCCCAATCTGCTCGCGCGCGCGTTCTCGAAGCGAAACTTAAAAATATTTCCTCCCTCTCGTGTCTCTCTCGCGCCACCAGTCAAACCAGTTAATATTCGACAATGCGAAATGCAGTCGTCGCCGACGTCGTCGTACACTTTGAGTAGCCCCGTAAAATTGTCCGATTATAGCACCAGCGCTGGCATTTGGGACGAGTGCTCCCGCGCTCGGCTCGCGCGAACAACACTTCCGAGACACCGTTCTCCCTCTCTCATTCTCTTTCTCGTTTTTCCCTCAAATCCACGGGCGCTCCCTATCTTCACCTCGTTCTCTATATAATCCGCAGTTTCGTCGCTTAATTGGCTGATTCCCCAACACCGTTGATACCTGATACTAATTTAATTGCCATTTTACAAGCTCCCCGGCCGCTATAACTAAAAATCCGTAGAGATCCTGAGTCAGGCAAATCTTCGCCGAGGGGAGGGGGAGGGGCCTATTAATAACGCGAGAGTGACTTGCGTTCGTTGCCGAGAGCGACTCCGGAGAAATTCGTAATAACTTCTTACGCCTACTGCCCGCGTCCACTCCAAAGCCCCGTCTACATCTCTAATATCACTCGCAATATTTATCCGAATCTTTTGGCCGAGCCCGTCCAGCTGAGGTTTAATAAGGGCCCTGCCCCGGCGTGGGAGTTAAGAATAAACGAGCACGCTGGCGTCGGCCGAGCAAACGACGGGGGAAAAATAATGCCGAACCTCCCGATGACCGCTCGTGTAAGCTTCGCACAAGCCTCTTGGTAAATTCTATTTAGATAAATACCTCTTACTCTTACACAAGAATATATATATACGCCCGATTGATGACTCACGGTCTACGCGTTACGATCTTCATCACAAAAGAGAAGCATTGCATGAGTAGAGGACTAGACGGAAGAAAATCGTTGGAATAACTTAGCGATGTAATCGAGCAAGGTATTACTGGCCCAATTTCACTTCTCATCCCGTCTACTCTCCGCCCCGGGAAGCTTTCATCAATTCCCCGAGTCACAGTATAAGCTCGCCGAGAATTAAAAACCGTCGTCGGCGATAGCCATTGAGCGACGTCGAGGAATCACGTAGACGATCACATAGCTGCGCGTACGACCAAAATTTTGGATCATCGGCGGTCCATGGGCAGCGAGATAGTCCTAAAATAAAGCTCCGTTCATGGTCGCTTAAAAGGTCCCCCTTCCTTCTTATTCTCTATCCCTAAGCTCTCGTCGATAGGACGTCAAAGCGGGGGCGCGCTCTATTTACCTCGACGATGTCCGAGCTTGATGAGACTGGCTCTTTGTCTAGGATGACTTTGAGCTTTTTAGATTAGTGATTGGGCAAAGCAGTAGGGGAATGACTGCTTTTTCACACTTTTTTTATTTTCAATTGCCTTGACTTGTTGTTAAAACATGCTTGGCTGATATCGAAGTGTAACGAGGACGTTTGTGCTTGCAAGCTCTCGCTAGGAAAAAACTAACGAAGCTGCTGAACTAATCGAGGAGCAAATAACTAACCAAGTGAAGATGAAAAGGAGTGAAACTAACAAACGAACTAACAGCTGAGGATATTAAAATGCGAGGGGGATGAGAGAAAAACGCACTTGCGTGTGTATCGTGTACGCAGAGTCCAGTGGAGGCCTCGTATTCGCCATCTCGCTGGCGCAGTGTCTGGAGAACGACAGGCTCGCACGGATAGCCGCCGGTGAAATCGTCGACGTCGGCTGCCTCAGCAGGAACAGCAGGCATGGCAGCAGGACGAGCTTTACCAGCCTCATCGAGACCACCACGACTTCGAAGACGGACGAGGTAAATGGCATTTGAGACGATTAGATTGCTTCTTTTTTTAGTTCGACTTTACCAAAATACAATGCACAAGCAGAGGGCGTCGAGTTGAGAACCTTTTAAATCCAGCAACGAGCAATCGAGTCTTCCCTTCTCTCGATATTCCAACGAAACAGACGATAAAACGGGCAAACGATCGCCGGTGAAAAACGACGCGCCGCCTACAGAGTCTCGGGCAATAACTCGTCGCGAGTGAAAAGAAAGAAAGAGAGAGAGGGGGTGGAGAGGAGAGGAGAGAACATTTTTAGAGAAAGTCGGTCGCGTGATAAACAGGCTGCTGCAAGCCTCGGTCACAGGGGCGGAAGAAAAATGCGAAGACTCGCCGGGGCGCGTGTTCGTTGCAATAGCCTCTGAGGAAAGGGAGGGGGGACCACGTCGTCACGCGCGCGTAGCGTCAGCGCCGACGGCGCGAGTGTCATCGCTGACGACACGCGACTCTCTCCTCCTCCTCCCCCCTGGGTCCCTGGTCCATCTGCCGACCACCGTGTTCGAGTTATATATTCCGGCGCGGCCTATAAATAGAGCCCCGGCTGCGAGGCAGGGCTCTAGTCGAGCGTTGCATTCGTCTTTCTCTACCCCTACCACTCCTTTTATTCCTCTCTTGTTCTTCTGCGCCGACAATTTACAGTCGGTCTAATGATTTTTCCTTTCCGCGCCTTTTCAATCCCCTCATACCCGAGGCGTACACGCGCGCGGACTTTCTTCCCGCTATATGCTTTTATAACTCATCATTTTTCCTTCCTTACGCGAATTTATCGCTGGGACTAGAGGCTGCCGGGACGGAAAAGGAAAACGACAGAGAAAGCTAAATTATGACGTACCTTATCAAAGAGCCTCTGCGCTGGAAAGGGATTAAGTTTTCTCTACTGCTCGCGATATGTGTATATCTTCTGTTTAGCGGCTAATCTTCGCGAATCGAGACCTTCATAAATTTTAATTAAAATCTTGCGATTCGTTTTCTGTCGTTAAAATAAAAAAAAAGAAATTAAACCGATATTTAGTTCATTGCGTAACTTAACAACATTGGTCTGTCAGCCCGAGCCGAATTCGTTTACCAAGAGTTTCCATGCAAATACGAAGACGAACGGAGGCCAATGAAAATTCAATCGTGCAAACTCGCGGCCGCCGACCAGAGTATCCCGTTTAATACACCTAGTCTTTCAACGTCACGTTTATTGTGCTTCGCGATCTCTCAATCTCGCAGCTGAATTTTTCGACGAATGCGCGCGCTAACACAGAGAGAAGCACAGCCCCTGGCGCCGAGCCGGCAAAATAAACAAGCGCCAGATCGAAGAACAATCGAGGAATTCGTATATATAGAAATCCCTCGTCAGCTTCTCTCTCTTCCTTTCTTTATTTACTCGTTTCACCGCGGTCCTCGGGGATTGAAAAGAAAAGGTAGAGAAGGAGGGGTAATTTCGCGGCGACCCTCGCTGTGTTTAAAGCTCGTTGATTTTTCCACGCCGTTTGCCGAACTGCTCGGTTTCTCGTTAAGGAAAGTGGGAAGCGCGAGAAAAAATGCCCGACGTAATGGCCGCGCATTCTGCTGTACATAAAGGAAAGCCCTCGGTCGGAGCGAGAGACGTTTTTGCGGCTTCCGTCTGCGCACTACCAATACCGAAGTACGCTATAATGAATATTGAAAGGCGGTAATTGAGCGATATCGGAGAGTGCATTCTTTTTTATTTTAATCCTTGACACGTGCATTTGAAAAACCTTCAGTTTTATAAATCCACGACCAGAGCTTTTTCCGTTTATTTTCTCTTCGTTTTAAATACGGCTGTATCCTAACCGCTATTGTTGTTTTTTTTTCGGAAAATTTCAAATTCCATTCTTAACCGACGTTAATCCAGAGGCCTCCGAAGCCGCCGACTTAGCAGCCCTTTTGAAATTCCGGGGATGCTTAAGCGAAATTCAGCGAATGCCGAGCATTAAGAAACCGGCAAACAACCCTTCCTCGTCTTTTTCCAATTTTGTCGTATAATATAAGCTCCCACGCGGTCGAGTGGGCGCGGGGGCGCGTTGGAAAAAGCGAGCTTCAAGGTGGCATTCCACGGAGTACAGCTAGCGTTAAAAACAAATCCACCAAGAAGCACGCGTCAAGAATAATAGACGGGCCCAAGTCTTTTTCTCTTTATCCGCGTTTAATCAAAACAAAAGAAGAAAGTCGATGGGAATGCGGGAGCTGTATAAATTCCGCGAATCGCTCCGATTATCGACAGGATTTCGCGTTTATATTGCCGGAGCGCGTCAGTCTATCTCACTCGCTGAAAATCAGCCGCATTCTCTGTTGCGATTAGAAAGCTCCTGCCAGTTCACGCTACCTCCCGAGCAGACGGATAACAGAGCAGAGAAAAAGGGAGAACACGTTAGCTCGGAATCGAGAAAAAAAAGAAGCCAGAGAGACGCGCGTTTGTCGGATTTCCAGGCGCATACCAGGGGGGAGTAGCAGCAGCAGCACACCTGCCTCGCAGCTGTTCGTCACCAGGAGGCGAAAGCTGATCCCCGCGGATGACGTCAGCCCCCTACCCTACCTCTCCCTCTCCTCCCCTGCACTAAACACGGGGAGAGAGAGAAAGAGAGACAGTTATGTCGCGATGAGAGAAGTGGGAGGGAAAGGGGAGAGGCTATACGCGAATAGATGCCGGGCTCGTCGCGGCGGTGGAGCCGCTAATTTCGTCCGGCGGATTAATTGAGATCGCGCAATTTTCGCAAGAGTCTTTATTTAACGCCCAGCCGGAAGACCATGCCAAAGATACCTATCGCGAGAAACGCACGACATCGTTTTGCTGACTAACGTGATATCGAACGACGGTTTGCCCCGAGTCTGATTGTTTCTTTTTTCCTCGACGAAATTTTGCTCGCAGGACAACGTTCGCACGTTACGCTGCTTATCTCGCCGGCAAAGGTTGGCTAACCGTTTGAAAGTACGTTAAGATCCTTTTTCTCGTCGGCGGTATTCATTTTAGCCGAAGATAGATTGCTTCTCTTTATTACGTTGCTTCGAAGATCCGACCGGAAATTTATTGGGCCGTCATCAAAGACGGAAAGAAAGTGAATCTTCCCTCGCAGTTTTATTGCCGAGGAGGAGTCTGGCGGAAAGGAAATTTCGCATTACCGTTAGAATGTCGAGCTGTAGCTTTCCACGCATATAAATCCTTCTAGTATCCCGTAGACGTGAACCATAAAGGATCCCGATCCAGTATCTTGAGATTAGACTCGAAGCATCAGTTGCGATAATTCGTCTAGCCCAAACATTAGAAGAAAAGAAAAACAAGAAGGTTTAATTAACAGAAATGAAATGTTGCTTATGGTGTCTCAGGCTGGCTCGTGCGAGTCGCTGTCGTCGAAGGGTGGCGCAATGACGAGCAGCGACTCGGGCGTGCTGGGGGAGCTGAGCGACGGCGGGCTGCCCGGGGAGTACGACGCGGTGCCAACGGTCGTGCGCCAGTGCATCAAGCACCTCGAGACAACGGGACTGCGGACCCTCGGCATATTCCGGGTCTCGCCGTCGAAGAAGCGAGTCCGGCAGCTGCGCGAGGACTGGGACTGCGGCCGCGAGAACAAGATCGGCCCGGATCAGTGTCCCCACGACGTCGCCGCCCTCCTCAAGGAGTACTTCCGGGACCTGCCCGACCCCCTGCTCTGCCGCGATCTCTACCAAGCGTTCGTCCACACGCAGAGTGAGTATATACCTCCATGCGCCTATTCCCATTGTTTGCCTCCCCCCGCGGTCTTTTCCCGCTGAAAGGGGCCATCCCGAGAAATCGCCGGGGTTAAACTCGGATTCCTTGGCCCTTGCCATTGTACTTATGATAATCAGATGTATACATGCCGCCCGGCCTATCCATCATCCACAGCGCGGCTTTTATTCTTTTCTCCAATGTGCTTCAACCTAATGTATCAAAACGTCGGGGGGAAGGATATATCAAATTATTCCCGGTCACGTGCAATCCGGTCGCATTGGGAATTCGGGATGAAACATTTATAAATCCATTTATTTCACGAAACGTTTCGAATACGTTTTTCCCCGCGATACTCCGATTCGAACTTTAATCATGCATACGAAGTGTACGAATGTACTTCTTATCTAGCAATAAAACTACTCGTAAAAGCCGCGTGCAGAATGAAGCAAAAAAACGGACGAAGGAAAAAGGTACATGCCGAAGACACGTTGAGCGTTTTCACGCAGCCTTGAGAGCTTTTTCCACGTCATTTATTCTCTCTCGCGGAGTCTCTGACGTCACGGATAAGCGGGAAACGGGTGGCGCATTACGTATCGGCAATGCCAATACCTGTAGGGACGAGTATAGGGTCGAGCTTTGTTCTAGCGCGTTATTCCCTTGAAATTTCAATGCCAGCTAGCGACTCTTTGAGAGAGATAAAAAACAATGACAAAATTCAAACGCCACAAATTGGCCCCGGGTCCATTAGAGATCCGTAATAGGCGGCTACAGCAGGAGGCGCTGCAGCATCTAATCCAGCTGCTGCCGACGCCGAACCGCGAGACCCTCTACGCCCTGCTGACCTTCCTGAGCGAGGTCGCGGCCAACAGCGAAGACCGCAAGACCGAGGACGGCGAGTGGCTGCCGGGCAACAAGATGGACACGACGAACCTCGCGACCGTGAGTAGACGAGCAGCCCCGGAGCGTTAAGCTTTTCACTTTGCCCGATTAAGCCCCGTGCCTATTGCCCACCCAAGGTGTTCGCGCCAAACATCCTGCACTGCGTGAAGCCCGGCCAGGCGCGCTCGGAGCTCTCCGAGAGGATAGACGTGATAAACGTCGTGCGGGCGCTGCTCGAGCACGTCAACGAGCTCTTCGTCGTGCCGGCGGCCCTGCTCGACGAGCTCTACCTCCACATGATGGACAGCCACCCGGCGGAGCTCGACGCCGCCCTATCGCGCAGAGTCGAAGAGTGAGTCTGGCACTAGCCGTGCAGGAGAGTGCCCGCTTCGGCACAGGCTCTAAGTCGCCTGTTGATTTGCAGGCTAGCGGCGACGGACGAGCTCGAGCTCTGCAGCGAGACGGAGAACTACTCGGTGGAGGAGACCGCGTCGCCCGGGACGACGACCGCGACGACCTCGCCGACCTCGCCGACCGCCCCGGCGAGCCTGCCGTCGAGCCTGCCGTCGAGCCTGCCGTCGAGCCTCGCGGCCAGCGGCACGGCCAGCCGCAAGCTCTACTCGCGCGAGGAGTGCCTGCACCAGAGCGCCGGGGTCGGCGGCGACATCGGGCCCCGGCCCCGGCGCTCCAAGCGCAGCCTCCCCAGGCGCTCGATCAAGGACGAGTCCTCGACGACGACGCGCAGCAACAGCCTCGACAGCGGCTCCAGCGAGGAGCCCCTCGACCCGAGGTACAAGTCCACCCCGAATTCGGCCATGGTCATCACCGCCAGCCTCACCATACCCATGTCCGGGGCGTTCACCCTGAACCTCGATGACCCGGACATACCGTACATAGAGGACCCGAGCAGCCAGCAGGCCAAGCAAGCCAGCCAGCAGCAAACTCCTGGCCAGTTCCCGCCGCCGCCGCCGCAGCAGCAGCCCAACGCACCGCCTAGGCGGCAGAGGCAGCGCTCGGTATCCGGCAGCGAAGGCACGTACAAACATATACATCTTGAGAGTAGACACGAGCCTGGTATTAATCCGCATACGCGCACAGGTGGCGGCGGCAGACACGGCAGCGACAGCGCGGTCGGCTCCTCGGCGACGCTGTCGGGCGACCAGGCGCCGAGCTCGCCGGCCTCCTGGGCCTCCTCGCCGCCGGCGAGTCCCGACAGCGCCGTCACCGCGGTCTCCTACATACCCGACCAGCCCCAGCTCCAGCGGGTCTCCTTCACCACCTCCAGCGAGATAACCAGGCAGATCGCCCGCTCGAGCAGCCAGCAAGACCCGGCCAAGCCGACGACGGGCCCGAGCCCCGGTCAAACCGCCACACCCCAGTCGCCCGGACACACGCCCAGCATCACCAGCATCGGTGGTGCCGTCATGAGGTGAGCCCTCCCCCTCTAGTCCGCTAACGCGACGGATTGAATGAACATCGACGTCTGCGCAATGCCAATAGGTCGAAGACCGCGGATATCGAGAGGATGCTGCAGATAAGCCGGGGAGCGGAGCAGCAGCCCAGCCAGCCCAGCCGGCAGCAGCAGCAACAGGTCAGCGCGGTCACGGCGACCACGGGGCTGATCGACAGCAAGAAGTACACGAAGCGCCGCTACACCGACTCGAGGCACCAGACCCGCCACATACCCGACGCCGAGAGCCTGGCGAACACTACCTCGGCCTCGAGCTTGGCCTCGAGGCTCAGCGCGGCCCTGCACCAGCGCGGCTCGAGCTCGAGCACTTCGACGAGCGGCAGCCACGTCAGCGCGACGACGACGACGACGACGACTAGCGCGGCGTCGGCCCAGCCGGTCTGGAAACGCCGCGAGCTCATATCTAGCGCGCCCAAGGAACGTGGCAGCTTCTTCTGAGGCCTCTGCCCCACTCTCGATTGACATTATAAACGATGGACCAGGCGCAGCTCTCGAGCCTTCGTGCGCGACGTGTATACGGGCCTGTGGCCTCCTCCGGTGATTACAAGCTCGAGATTCATACTCATTTGTCTTCCAAGCGAGAGATTCGAAATGAGGCTCGTCAAGTTTTCACTCTCTCCCTGTCTCTTTCTCTCTTTTTCTTTTACTTTCTTTCTTTTTTTTTTTTTTTTTATCGTCTGCTGGATACGGTCGCGGCTTCATTGTAAATAATCCTCCTGTGTATAGAGATTATGAAAAGAGCTATTTATTTAATTTAATTCTACAATTGTTATATTTCTATTTGATTTTTATTTTAATAAATCTGTGACAGAGGTTGCGGTTGGTTTTGCTATGTATAGCTCGAAAAACGATCACACAAGCTGATGGGGTAAGAAATTTCGGAATATATTATATTTTATAATATGTGTAAATTTCTACGAGAAACAATTATTGCCAATATCGGTTGGGAAATTTAACGCGAGAGACGTACAATGTTATGATTATAAAAAACGGCTATGAGCGAGAAAAGTCGTGCGTGAAACGATGTAGCGTACGCTTCAATAAACATGTAAACCGATATGACTTTTTTCATTAATGAATTGAATGTCTATTGATTATTGTTAAATGATTAACATTTAAAAAATAAATTGATTCGTTATTTTTATACTAAAAAAAAAGAAACAGAGTTTTGATCCGCACATCTTCGCACCAAAAACAATCTCGCCGAGTTTCATCGGCTTAGCGTCTTTTCCAAATCACGAGAATATCCCCTAAAAATCCGAGAGAGAAAAATTCATCGTCTAAAAGCAGTAACATCAGTCGGCGTGATTCCATGTAGTCCAAGAGGCCGTGCGCGGAGGCGAAACTTGTTGAATAGAGAGCCGGTCTCATCCCGAAAATAATTTCGCCAAAGCAGTGTGCTACGAAAATAGCCAGGGCACGTATAAATAACCCAGTGCTCGATAGCCCAAGAGGGGCGAGGGTAAAGTGGGTGCGGTAACGGGAGGGGGAGGGTTGGGAATCCCCCTCTCCTCTTTTTATTTCCGAGCGCGTGTAATGAGGTCCGAAAAGGGGCACCGCCGCCACTTGTTGTTTGCTGCGCGCGCGCGCGGACGTTAGAAGCGTCGGGATTAAATGAATTACCAACGAGAGGATAAGATTTTCTCGTCTTGTCCAAGAGCGAGCGGCGCCGTGATTGACGTGCTCTCGGAAAATCAATGGACCTGTTAATTTAATAGATTATTAATCAGCCTCGGAGGATCTTAGCTGGCATTACGAGATCAAGTCCTTCTTGAGACTATATACATATCAAGCTTCACCAATCGTATTTCGTTAACGGCCCAGTGGCAAGGTCGAATGCTGGGGGGAGGAGAATCGATCATTCGGTCGCATCTCGTATCAGTAAAGTATTTACCGACCCTTACGACGGATATGACCGATGAGATTTTTCTCATTTACCCGGCAAATATTCAATAGGGAAGTAGGCTGGTTATTGGAAAATAAAAATAATAAATCGTAGTATCCGTCTTGTTACTTTTTCGTTCTTTCTTTTTTTTTAGACATTTATTGCACCTTCTGCAGACGAGCTTTCAGCTCTGGCGTCATGCAAAAGTCACTACAACGTTTTTAGAAAACAATTGTTAACTTACAATAATAATCATATATTATATAACTTGATTCGTATTTCAAAAAAATTGTGTATTTACAGGATTCAAGGTCACTCGTTAAAAATCTCACTTTCACGCACTTTGACATTTTGACAAGGCTTGAAGAAATATACATTGCTTTTCTTTTTTGTTTTGTCTTTTTCTTTTTCTTTTATAATTCGCAGTTTTGGATTTGTCTTGGTCGTAAAGTATGTGTACGGTGTGTATATTGTGTGTAGGTGTTATGAGTAAAGGAAACAATATGATAATTGAAAAAAAGATATTAATAGAACAAAGTTAACTTTATATCATAGAGCTACGGTACTACCAAGCCAAGTCTTTCGGAATGTGACAGTATAACTCATCGGAATATGAATTACAGATGGTGTTTGCGAAAAAATAAAATCATTGCTTCGGTGCTTCTAATTTCTATTTCAATAAAGTTAAAAAAAATTGATAAGAACATCAAAGAAAAAAGCAAATAATAGAACATATTTAAACCAAACTAAAAATCCTCTATTTACGATTAACATTACATCAAAAGAGGAATCATCATTTTTGTTTTTCGAGGCCGGCTCTTACTCTCTACAACTCTTTCTCGCGCTCTCTCTCTCTCTCTCTCTATCTTTCCTTGCGCTTGTTCATTGACTCTTACCGATTACAAATTGCGCGCTCATTGCGTAAAAACAATAATAAAATCAATAATTAATAATAAAATAATAACTAAATAATCATTACAAAAAAAATATAATAATAATATTTAATGACGATAAAAACTAAAATATCTATTTGGACGGGTCATTGTATAAGGGCCGAGTGTCACGAGGACGACTCGCTTCTCTCAAAATAAGTTTGTACCTAAATGCCAGTTGTGCGCATGTCTAGTAAAGAATTTAAAAAAAAATTAAAAGAAGGAAAAGAAAAGAATACCATCTCTCAAAGGAATGACTAAAAAATATCAGTATTATGTTTGCGTGTACAGTACAGTATCATTAATGATAATAAAATGTTCTCCAAACAATTACACATGTGTATATGTACGCATGACGTGGGTAGCCGTGCTCGGCACCGTAGCTGGATGTCGGCGGCTTGAAGCGTAAGAAAAATAAAACAGAGGTATACAGCTGCCTAGAGAGGGCTGGACGGATGCGTTTCGTTCGCAAGGTCGCTTTGTATATATAAGTATTAGCTTTCTTCATTATTTTCTTCGAGCGACTTTTGTGCGCACAAGTGCCGTGTGCATTCGATACGGTACACGGTAGGCGCTTTACGAGCCGTAAGACATACACATATATATGCGTGAGCAAGACTCGCTGGTAATACGATCTCTCGTAAACATTACGTTTTTTTGCCTTTTTCTTTGTCTTTATTTTTTTTGTTGTCATTTCCAAACAAACGCTGTTCGGGAGGATACATTACCTGCAAATTTACGCGGACTTGTATACGATAATATTTTTCAAAAGGCAGTTTGTTACACCTAAGAGATTTGATTTGATCACGCGACGTCGATCGCGATAATAGTATAAGGCTAAAGAGTTAGTAATGTCAAAGTTCTTGGAGATTCAAAATAACAATATTTATATAATGTAAATATATAAATATACATATAAATATGTAATATATTTTCTCGTGATCTAAAAAGTAAAAAATATATATATATATATATTTATATTTATAATTGATTTCTCAATCAAGCAACATTTAATATGTATAATAAAATCTTAATATCATTATTTGCAAAAGAAATAAAAGGTACTATCACATACTATAAATATCCGCGTACGATAATAAATTGTATTAAAACAGCTACGAAGAAATACAGGATTTTTTTGACCTTTTTTTCTTTTGTTTCCAACGAAAACAATTAATCGGAAAGCTCGCAAGCTTGTCATTTTTGTTTGCGCTCCCGAGCTCAGCGAGTTTGTGCTTCGATTGTACAAACTTCATTCGAATCAAGATGCGCTTCCAACCGAATAAATCGTAAATTTTCAACAAGAGACGTCTTCGCCTCTCGTGCCATTAAAATTTCCTCTAAAGATTGTCAGCTTAGATCAGTAAATATTGCCTCGGAGATTTAACGAAAGTCTATTTGAAAGTAGAGGGAAACTCGCACGTAATAAATATTCTCCACATAGGCTCGCGTTGTATCCACGTTCATAACCCAATCGTCGATTAAACCATTACTTGCTAACCATATTAATGGAAAGACACACAGTTTCGCTTACATATTCCCTAACCCTAGACACGTTGGTGAAAAGCTTTTTTTTTTTTTTAAAACCGCCTCCTTCGCAACAAAAAAAGGAGAAACAATTCCCCATTTATCTCGTCTCAAAACGTGTGCGTTAGTATCAGCCTTTCGTTTAAAAAAAAGAAAAACAAATGAAAAAAAGGATAACCCAAACACGTCGGACTGCCTGTAGGGAGGGCGGGGGTTGCACGAAAGCCGGGAGTCGTTTACGAGCTCGACTCGAGGGCGAGGGGCGCCGTGGTTGCGCAGAGCCATCCGCGTTCAGCCGAGAGCTTGACATCTCCTGGTCAGACCTCGGTCGAGTGGGTCTGGATGCGCACCTTCTTCTGCGAGCCGTTGCGCTGGAGCGTCGGGCTGTTGGTCGAGAAGCCCGGGTTCTGGATGCCCAGGGGCTTCGGCTTCTTCAGCGAGCTGCGCAGCGGCGAGGCCGTGCTCACCGCGCTGCCCGACGTCGCCACGCTCGCCATCGAGCCGTTGCCCGATGGGCCCGATCCGTAGGGCTTGCCACTCGCGTCCGTCATGGAGATGCTTCCACCTACGGAAAGTCATTTTCAATGTTTTTATTGCAATTTTTAAATCGATGTCTTGTAGTAATCGTTAGATAAATTGCGCGTCTGAACAGACACGGCACTTATCTACTGATTTCTACGTTCTATTTTTCTTAATTTTCTCTGCTCTCGCTTACGTAACTTATCATCAGTTATTTATCGCAACATTCCTCATCCATTAATTACATAATATAGCCTTTAACAGATTATCAGTCGTAATAAGCCAACATGTCCAATGAAACAACAGCGCATCATTGCATTCGCATTGCATGAATATCTCAAGATCCGCGTCGCGTGAACTTCACCTCAATTTGCCAGGCCGCGCTCTACGTGCGTAGAGAGGCGTCTGGGAGAGAGAGCGCATACGCGAGTCGGCCGCTTAAATGAGCGTCGGGCAAATTGCAGGCGTCGAGCGAATTTACGAGACGCGCGAGATGATCTGCGAGCGGGCCGCGTTGTAATATTCGCGCGAGCGCGGGGCTTGATGATAAGAGAGAGCCGTCTGGGCGCTCTTGTTTACGAGTCGTTTGCGGAGCGTCTCGGCCGAGTCCCCCCTCGACGCTTGCAGAATCGAAATTTCGCCGGCTTTGATGATAAAGCTGGCGTGAAATTAAATTAGCGAAAAGGGTTGAAAAGATCTCTCTCGGAGGAGGTAGGAGAAAATTGCCGTGCGTAATTGCAGAGCCGGGGTAGAAATGAATTTTTTAGGGAAGATCGAGCGAGCTCAAGAACATACAGATGTACGGGGGATGAGGGTATAGCGCCTTAATTTATTTCTATATTGTACAAGAGCGATCGCTCGTGGAGGAGGTAACGAGTTAATTAGCGCCGGAATATTTTCTCGACACCCCCGCTCACGCCCGAGCGGACTCTACGAAGTTTATCTTCGTTCCCGGAGCCGAGAGAGATAGCTAGAGAGAACGGGACTGCTTTCCGTCGGTTCGGCAAAATTAACGGATACGGCATTACCGCGAAAGCTCTCTCACAGCCCACTGGCCCTCACCGAGATGCCGAGATTTATAGCAAGCGTAATTACCATATTTCAGACTAATTCCAAATTTATTCGCCGAGCGCGTACATCAGAGCCCCCCCCCCCTCCCCCACACCTAGCTAGGTGCTTTTCTTTAAAGCCATCACATAAATACACCGGGAGACGAATCGAGAGGTCCGAAGGCAAGGGGTCTGCGCGCGAGGGGGGCCGGACGTCAAGCGGCCGCGCGGTCCATTAGAGGAATCGAAACGTTAAAGGGCCTGTACAGCAGCCGAAAATCGAGCGGAGGCTGTTTGCCGGGAAACCGGAACCGACAGCCGCGCAATTAAGCAGCAAATGCGTGGGCTCTGGGCCGCGCAAATGGAGCCGCGTGCTGCTCATGTGCTACGTATATAATGATCAAGCCGACGCTTAACCTCGTTAGCGCGGCACGACAAGCGTGGGCGGACTTATACTCCGGGCCCGTGTTTAGCGGCGGAAATTCGAGTGTCGAATACATTTGACGCCCTTCCCTTTCCTATCGGGACATAAGTAATTATTTGCTTATCAAGCATATGATGCCCTGGGAGATCAGAGCTTGAGATGTATACCAACGATATCCCTGGGATGATGAAGAGCTTTGCTTGTTTGCTTAATCGACGTTTAGATAGGTACTTCATTTCGGAGGATTGGATTATATTCTGGGCTTGGGTTGTTTTTTTTTTATTCTAATAATAGATATAATTTAGTTAGATCATTTCTTTTTCAATTTAGGATTTGATTAACGAACAAGTGGCTACACTTTGAAATATTTAAGGTTGGCAAACGAGTACTCAAGCTATTATTTAAAATCAGTATTTCAACAATCATTTTCTCAGCGCGACGTTGTTTGTCTTGAACATACCGGTTTTCCCAATCAAGTCAGTAATGCGCTCGAGTCGG
The DNA here is from genome assembly GCA_030522585.1 of Anagyrus pseudococci. Classification (NCBI taxonomy): domain Eukaryota; kingdom Metazoa; phylum Arthropoda; class Insecta; order Hymenoptera; family Encyrtidae; genus Anagyrus; species Anagyrus pseudococci. Next base: position 59,329 of record JAPYYQ010001649.1, read on the forward strand.
AATAGTCGCAGATCTCGGTAAACTGTGTATTAAATTTAATCGATTTGACGTAAAAAACTGTCCACGCTTAAAGGACAGCCGCTTTAAAATGACAGCTTACGCGTGCTCATGAAAGAAAAATAACTTTTTTCTAACAAAAAAAAAAGATAAAAAAATAAAGAGAGAAAAAAAGGTAACTCGTCATTGGCACGATATAACGACTGTTTACGCGACGGCAAAAGTTACACGCCAAGCGCATTAAATCGTTGGGATAAATCCGCGGCTACTCTCTTACGTAACGGCATCAATCGCTTACTCTCGAGTACGGTAGCAAGCTCTCGCTATCCTGGATACGTGAATTATATCAAAAGGCAGATCGATCGAACAATCGCCGAGTATACGTATAGAATCGAAATAATCTTACCATTGCGAGGTTCCCGGTATCCAGGATTGTTGATGGTCGCAGCTCTGGGGTCAGGGTAGTTCCTGAGCTTGGTCGGGTCGCCGCCACGCCTTGCGTAGATGCCCTCGTAGACCGCCGAGACGAGGACGCCGAAGTTAACGATGATCGACGCGACCTGCAAGACAAATTAAACGAGAGAGCTTTAAAACTTATTCCAAACTCGGGGGGCTTATCGCATTGCAGACACGCTGCTGCTGCTGCTGGCGATTTAAATAAACCCTCGGTCACTGCGGCAAAAACTAGCCTTACAATAACAACAATTTCCAGCTGAACCCGGAATTTGTACAATAGAAATAACACGCGACAAAGGGGCTGTGCAAGGTCACGAACTTTCCCCCCCCCCCCCCCCCTGCCTACTGTCCTTTATAGTCGAAGACTCTTGATTTATTCAGACGTATTAAAATGCACCAGATCGATGTTTATGCATAATGAACACTCGGGAGAGAGAGAGAGAGAGAGAGAGAGAGAGAGCGCTGGACGGTGAATAATTGACAAGCCGCGGCTCTCTAATTGCAAAAGCCAGCGACACCTCGTCATCTTCCTCTTCGTGTATGCCAATGGATTCGCGACGCGTAGGCCGAGAAGCCAGTACAAGTCCATATACTCCCGGCGTTGTTTCACTCCTTGCGCTCTTGTATATAGCTACACGTGCGTCAGCAGGAAACGTTGCCTCTAGCGTCGAAGTCGTACACGCCCGGCTCGATTCTATTGCTGTGGGATGCTACTCTCGGGAGAAAGTAACGAAATGCTTTTGTTTTTTTCTTTTCTTTTTACTTCGTTTGCTCCACAGTCGATTCGATGATCCATTAACCAGTGCACACTTCGGCCCACTGGGCTGGATTTCAGGCTATTCTTAATCCAATTTAAAGAAGAGCCTTGCGAGGGATAATTAGCGCAAACAAAGGATAGCCATGTGTCGGTGGATCGGTATAGTTGCCGGCATTACGAAACTTTCCGCCAGCTCGAGCTTGCAGAACTTTGTTACTCTTTTCTCCCCTTTTCTTCTTCTTCCCGCGCGAGGTGTACGCGCCCACGCGGATGTTCGATTTTTTCTCCGAGCTTGCGCGCTTTGAGAGTCTCTTGGGAGCGAGCGAGCTTTTTCATTAATTCAGGCTAGATTAATCGCGGATAAGACTTGATAATTGACAATATAACAGGGTTTCTTTTTTTATTTGCTTACGCTTAATTTTAAGAAGACAAGAGAGCGTTTTTTTAATAACCGACAATTTAACTCAAAACTTAATTGTTCCCAAGCACCTAATAAATAAAGCAATAAAGCCAGTAAAACGTCGCAGCTGGATCGCGCAGTGCGTAAGCCCGTTAGCAAAATGCATTTCGACCAGACGTTAAAGTCATTGCAATAACGCTGATAAGAAACACGCTCTCCTTCTCTCTTTTACGTACGCGCTCGTATGACCAACCCATAAATTTAGAAGAAAAGAAAAAGAGAACAAGAGAGACGAAGAGAAAAAAAATGCAGGCGCGTGCTCGCGTCGCGTTTATACTTCTTCGTTCTTCCATCCAAAGCGCATGCAAGCCGGAAAACCGATTAGTTTATCCAACGGACGGGCGTTTCTACCGTGGCGTGTATATGGAGGGGTAAATTCGATAACGTAATGCAATAACTATTCCAATCTCTCTCGGTCGCGCAAGTTGTTCCCATTATTTATGCATCCGATTTCCAGAGGCAGCGGTATAGTTACCAGTCGAGCACAGGCAAATTACTCGTCCCTGGCCTTGAAATGATTTTTGCCGCTTGGTCTCTTTCTCTCTAACTTTTTATAAACAATCGACATGCTCATCAGAATTCGTTAATCAATTGCTTACGATTGGCGCAAACAAACGATATCCCCACACTCCTGAACCACCCGAGCGAGTAAATCATTAACACGTTTACGTACAGTCACTGAGCAGAAGGAAGAATCATTTTTGAACTTGGCATCGCGACTGGTAAACCGACGAAAATAATAATCGACTCGTAGCGCGAAAAAAAAAGAAACGAGAGTCTCGATGTAAATATATACCTTGTTAGGCTTGCGGAGCTTCCTGTCCCGATCGAGCTCGATCTCGTCCTTCGCGCTCAGCAGCGCGCTCTTTTTTCTTCTCGTGCTCATAATTACCAATTATTCAGTAGTAGTAGTAAAAAAAAACAGAGAGCCGAGCTCTGGACGGATAAGAGACGACGTAAATGTGCCGGGAGTCGCAATATAGCTTGTCAATTACGCCGTCGCCTTTGGCGAGCCTCGTCGCGCTGTATTTTATACAATCTGGAGGTCATTACGTTTCCTCGTTAGACCATGAAAATGCTAAGCCAGCCTCGGTGTACGTCTTCACGTATATATGTTTACAACGACTTTGAGGTGCAGCTGCTCTCTTTTCGTCTCGGTCCTAACTCACCAAAAAAAATCCCGCACTCTTTCGAGCGCCTAACAGTAACGAATATCACAAAAGAAAAGAAATCGGTTATCGCGTTAACCGATCGCACACAACACACAGCGTATCTCACTTTTTCCCTATTCAAACTCCAAACCCTCCCTAAAAATGGTCGTTATTTAAAGCCCGAAGAGGGTAAATCCGAAAAATCCGGTAGATCGGTAGAAAGGCCGATCGCCGCCGGGAGATCGGTTAAAGCCGCGATCGCGTTCGCTCGCCGGCAGCGTACTGTCGGCCGAGCCTCGGCCACTCATTGTTTTTAAGCTGCGCGGACTCGCGCGCACTCGGCGATCGCTGCACACGTGAGAGCGCCGCAAGCTCCTCGCACGCGAGCTGCAACCTCATACGTGCACACTCGTATCTCTGTGTCCGTCTGTAAGCATGTGTCGGTGTTATAGGTATAGCTTTGTGCCGAGGTCGGGCGCCCTCCGTTGCGCAATCCACGAGCTGCGAGTACTTTTTTTCCCTCCTCATTTTTTTCGTCGCTCCTCGGCTGGGTGCGGTAGACGTGGAAAGGTCGCTTGGACTGGGCCGAGCTTTTGTAATTTGCCGATGAGAAATAAGAGAAGGACTACTCGTCCGTGTGACCCTCTTTCGTATTTGTTAAACAGTCCGAACGGAGTTTCAAACAGCGCTGAGTTGGCGATCGGGACTTTCGATACGGGCTTCTCTCTCTCTCTCTCTCTCTCTCTCTCTCTCTCTCTCTCTCTTACTCTCATTGTTGAAGCAACTCGTTTTACGAGCGGCGTAGGTGCTTGCGTTTAACGAAACATTTTAAAACTCGGCTCGCGGGCCCGGGATTGTTTGGCCGACGGCTTTTAAAACAACCGAGACTTCAAGCTTGGAAGCTTTGACAGGGATATCGGGAGAAAAGAAACCGTGAAAAATCGCGAAAGAAAGAGAGAGAAAACACACAGGCTCCATGCTCATAAGTCATCGACGACGATAAGCACAAGCAGGCGCGGGCTTAGCGGAATTGGAAAATCGACCATTGTTCGCTTGTTAGAGTCCACGGGCTAATTGCGTCTGCGAGAGAGGCAGTGTGCTCGGATGCTGCGCGCGCCCGAGCGCTCGGCCTCTACTATGCAAAAGCAACGCGGCTGAGACTGCGATTTGCTACGCATTAGGACTCACTCGCGAGACTCTTGCGACACTCGTTAGCGCCGATGGTAAGTGGGCGTTAATTTTTGCCGGTAATTCCACGAGGACCTTTTTTCTTACTCTCTCTGGCTCTTTTATTTTTGTTGCAAGCGACCAAACGAGTGCGGGAGATTAAGAACCAACGGATGACCGATTGTATTTAAATTTTAGTTGGGAGCCGAGAGCTATACTTTTAGTGCCGGAGGGCGCGATTAAAAAAGTTTCACAAAGTTTTCCACTTTGCGGCCTGGTTAAGTAAATAAAGACGTCGGACCACCTAAGGACTTTAAATAGTCCGTCGCATCAGCTACTGGAAATAAATTTGCGTAACCTCATTTTCACGGTCATTTCGGTTATTTTTTTTGCCTTTCTTTCTTTTTTTATTCCGTTTCTACATCGCATTTACATTTATGTTAATTTTAGTTAGCGTACGCGATCGTTATTTGCAAACTGTAAATGTTTACATAAGGACTTATTTCGAGAGCTTCTTATTTAGTGTCAATAAAAAACGTGAAATTATTTGTTTTTTATACGATAACAATTGCTCTACTCGTAGGCGTCGAATTTTAATTTTATTCGAACAAAGTCTTGCTCTTAAATAACAACGAATCTTTTGCTCTTGATAAGGCGAGCTTAAAACTTGGAATAATTCAAAATTTTCCCATTAATTCAAAGATAAAACAATGTAAGCAGAAACTCACTTGCATGTAGAAGCCATCGCCTCTTGTAACGACGAAACTATTATCTCGATCATCGGTTTGCACGGCAAAGAGAATAGCTGCAACCACGGCTAAACAAGCTGAAAAACAAACGAAACATTATTCATTAACAAACTTTTACTACTCCTTCCACCAACGCTCCGCGCGTACTGCTCGCTATCAGTTTTACGTCACGAATTTTTTATTCTCGTTCTCTCTCTCTCTCTCTCTCTCTCTCTCTGACAAAAGAATAGCGCGCGATTTAAAGTTTTGAAGGTAAAATACCGCCGGCACTCGAGAAACTTTGAAATCGCGCGAATTTCCTCTTCTACCAGCATCTATAATTCTCATTAATCATCCTCGTTGTACGCATTATCCCATTATCGATTTTCCCCGAGTAAAAAAGAGAAGAAGAAAGTCCGATCAACATTTCCCCCGAAAAGATTAATTTCCGAAGCCCTTGGTAGGTTTCGTCGTCCAAAAAACAGGTGCAACCTTATCGATCCTCCTGCAGTAGGTCGAAAAATGTCTCGATGGTCGCATAGAGAGAGAGAGAGAGAGAGAGAGAGAGAGAGAGAGAGAGAGAAAGAGAGCCTCGCGGGTGCCGTCTTACCGCAACCGGATCCCAGGAGAGACACGCGAGAGGCCCGCGGGTAACTCAAGAAGAGCCGTGCCATCGCGTATAAGACCCGACCCACTTGGCTCTCTTTCGCTCTCTCTGCTTGCGCTCGTCCACGACACCGGGGGCTCCGACGATTTCCATTGTATTCAGCATAGCCATTCTCGTCGCGACAATGCCGCTCTTCCGCGTCTCGTCAGGTGCGCGGCTTTTTCGTAGCGCTAATGCACTCCTAGGATGCACGCGCACGTGCGCGCCACGACGACTGGCGCGTTGCCTCGCATCGCCCGGACGGCTTATGTCGGAAAGCTCGCTCGAGCTTTTACGCGCCGCAGGAGTAACGCGCTCCGTTTTACGCTCATTGCTTGTTTCAACAGCGGGGCATTTGTTCGGAACGCGAATAATTTCATTTGTCATTCGGATCTCGGCATTGGCATATCGACGAGTCGGCTTAGTAAGCCAGATGGTAAACTTACTGGCGAAAGTGGCGAGGGCGACTTTGCCGGTGATGGCCGTGCTGTAGGACATGACGACTCGCTTGGCCGAGGAGGCCATGGCCAGCTGGAGAACCGCCAGGCCGACGACGAAGAGCATCATCACGGCGGCCCCTGCCGCAGCCATGCCGGCCACCCTTACCGTCCCTGAAAAATCGATAAAACAAGCGGGATTAGTTGTCTGCGGTAATGCAAAACCACGAGCCGTGTAAGTAGAAACCCTGAGCGCATAGGGTCACCCTCGATAGTATGGAGGAAATGATTTTGGGTAAGGCTCGCTGAGTTGTAAGCAAGTTACGCCCTTAGTCTCTCCCCTTTCCCACTCTAGCGAGTGCCTTGCGCCGACGTCAGTTAATTGGCTTTCTCTATCGTGGAGATTACAGCTCCGTGGATATCGAGATTCCATCTCCGTCGCGATAATTTGATTGATACGGAGGAGAGAGACGGAGAAAGCGCGTACGGAGGATGCGCCTGAAATTTTACCCTCAAATTATGGCTTACGTGTGTGCGAGTGGGTTTCGTAATTCTGAGTAATTTTGCTAAACACAATTATGCCGTTCTTCTTGCGCATAGAATGCATGAGTGAAAAGGACGGCTGATTAGGTAACGCGAAAAAGAAAAACGTCAACGTTCTTTTATCATCGAATTTAATTGAATTTCCCGTATTCTCACGAAAATCGAAAATTAATCGTTAGCGCTTGCTGTTTATTGAAAATAATCAGCAAACGTTTATAACGGCCAAGAGTTTAAGAGATGGCAAACGGCGATTAAAGCATCTATAGTCGATGACGCGATATGGGAAATAATTATACAGCAGGAGGTAGGATATAATACCGAGTTGGCGTTAAATTTCTCCGCGCGTTAATGAAAAGATGTGCACTGCGCGGTTAATATCGTAAAAACTCTCGTTCTGTCGACCCGCGTATATATAGCCGGGAGGCGTCGCTTAAGCGCGTGGGCGTAACAAGCTCGAAGTTGATCCGGCGTGATAATCGGTCGATCGATCGCGGAAACGTCGCTAGGAGGCCACCGGATAGCCGTCTCTCTCCCTCTCGGTGCCGACCGATTAAACGAGCCGCCACATAGCCGGCTTTTCAGGCCAGTGTCGAGAGCCGTAATAACAGCCGAGTCTCTAGATGTGTCTGGCTCGTCGGAGCAGAGAGAGAGAGAGAGGGAGAGAGCGGATTTCAACGCCAGCGGCTGCAGGCCCGGTTTTATGGTTGGATTACAGGTGGCACAATAAGGAAGATGCTTTATTTATTGCACCTGCCCCGAGATCCTTTGATACAGAACGCCGCTTGCTCGTGCATGTATTTTTGTCTTTTTTTTAAATTTGAAGAGAAATGAAGAAACGATCTTATTGACATGACTTTTTGTGGTTTCTTTTTTCCTCAGCTTTTATTTGAAATGTCGTGTTTTCCCAAGGATCACAGGGACGTCTTTAAACAGGAGATAAATGAAAAGAAGTAGCGCATTGCCGTGGGTTTTATCTCTCGAGGCACATATTGACCCTGCAAATACGCACACGCGCTGGCTGTTTAACTTTTGGTGTAGACGCGGCGGATCGAGTTCAAGGTCGCCCCACATCCCAATATACATGTGAGCTTCTAACTTTGATCAATTTTCCTTTTTTTCATATCTCTTTATCTTGTCGACTTACAAATCGGTTTGAACCTCGTTATTCCCTGGCCACATCGTTCACGGCCGTAGAGTAAATATCTGCAGGTCCTCCAGGGCCCGAAGTATCCCTTTTCCGTCATGGTACCAGCTGCAAGCAAACAAAACCATTTCTACATTAGAGTTTACTTATAATAATAATAATAATAATAATCGAGCGACATATTATAATTATTATTGATCTTTTCGATATACATCAATAGGTTTATACGATAGTCGCGTAGGCGTTATCACAAAGAACATCATCAATCGTCCGCAGTATACAATAAACGCGAAATTCCAAATGGCTAATTTCAATTCGTAAATTAATGCGTCGATCTTATAAAGTCGACGATAACGCGAAATATAACCAAGCGCGCATAAAATCGTAATCTGCATTGAAATCGTAATCGGACGAGCATAACTGTATTATCTGAAATCCGTAAGCGCGCATAGATTGCGCATGAAACGAATGGAGCAGGAGGAGAGGGGTGACTAGGGGGGAAAGTCATAAAAACAATTCGCTCATTTATTGAGCCTCGCAATAAACAGCATTAACTGCGCAAATTTTAATGGACCGGAGGGCAGGGAGACTAAGGGCACGCGTGACCTCAATGTATATACATGATTGCATTCGCATTTTCCTCTCTGCCACCCCGTTCCTCCTTCCTCTTTACCGTCAGCGTCAACGAGGCGTTTTCATTGTCACGAACACTTAATTTAATCCACCGCCGGACTCTTATCTCTCTCTCTCTCTCTCTCTCTCTCTCTCTCTCTCTCTCCTCAACGAATAACATCTCTACGGGCATTATCGGCCTAGCGCGTATATCAAACCAGTTTAAAACTTCCACTATGCCCGAATATCTATATAAAAAAAAATCGTAGGCAGTAAAGGAGAAGAACATTCTGACGTGTGTGTGTGTGTGTGCGAAGAGAGGCCGAAAGAGGGAGAGGCATAATTAGGCTAAGTAGAAGAGGCCGACGGCGCTCTAATTTCTTTAAGCGAACCGCGCGAGAACCTCTCATTACGAACGTAGCCACTGAAAATTCAGGACCGATCGTCTCGATGTTATTTCTCCAATAGAAATAGAAGGGAGAGGGGAGAGAAGAGCGTACAGAGCGCACGTGCTCGTCGTAAAGGAAGCGGCGCGTGAAAGATACGACTACTCTGCGCGTGCTTTCAATAGAGCCCTCACTCTCCCCCTCTTATTATATCACCATGGCGCAACGCATTACGCAACCTTTGCCAGCTTCTTGCCTCTCGCGGATAAGGGAATTTTTAATAAAAGTGAGAAAAAAGCTCAGTGGAATCCGGCGTATCGGGTGTAGGCACGGTCCTCCGGTTACTCGCGTTATACCCGCCTTCTTCCTAAGCTCTCTCTCTCTCTCTCTCTCTCTCTCTCTCTCTCTCTCCCTTCTCGTCCTTTAAGACGCGCGTGGCTGGGACTGCACAGCAGCCGGATGGGATTTAACGGGCCGCGTTTTATATACATACATACACCGCAGAGATGTTCAACCGTAGAGCCTCGGGGCCGAAAAGTAAACCGAGCAGACACCGATGGTTTCCGCCTCGCGTTTCACACTGCAATAGCGTCCGAGATATAAAAAAAATCCACGACGACCTTTACGTTTCCTCGCCCCGAGCTACAGCGCGTGCAGTGCAGCTTTTCTTGGCTTTTATATTATAACAAAGAAATCTCGAGGCTCCGAGTGTTTGTAGAATTTTGTTTCGAAATCGAGACAACGACGCCCACGCTGTCGCGCTCGAGCAAGGCTTTAAAAGCGGGAACGCAAGGATTTGACGCAAAGCGCACCTACAACAGTTCCATTTCTTCGGTTACGGATAATAATAATACCTAGGCGGTTTAGCTGAGATTCTTCATTAAAATAAAATGTGTGCCTAGAAAGAGAAAGGGAAACTACAGTTGGAGGAAGAAGCTTCAAACGAAATCGCAATATGCAGGAAGTGACGCGTCGTTCGCGCGAGGAGCGGGTATACGTGCCGTGCGCGTAACGCTAGGCTAGGGATTATCGCGCTCAGGTGCGTGTCACGAGGAAATTGAGCCGGCGTACATAACCGTGGGAAGCCACCGCGGACGCGCGTCTCTGCAATACCGCGCAACGCCGTTGCTCATACTTACTGCCGCGGCTCTTTCTCCTCCTCGCGTGCCAGCGCCGAAATTCCATACGTCCTTATCGCTCGCGCTCGAGTCTAATGCGATAACGATCTTTTCCTTTCTTTTTTTTGCAAACGAGGAATTAGGTTTGAATGCCAAGCGGTGTGTTTGCCCAATGGTCGGATTTAAAGAGAGCGGCAAGAGGCCCGGTTATAAGCTCTAATCGTCCGGCTGGAAGCTCGGGAGCAAAGTTAGCGAGGTGAGTAACCAAAAAATACGTCTGCCAGCAGAACAGACACACTTCCTGCGGGTAGACGGGCTTACGGCCGCGTCCGCATGTGTGCGAGCCGCTCTGACCCAGATGTGCGCGCTGCCGTAACGCGTCTCTCTAGCTACACGCCCTGTCCTATACGTACGTACGGGCGTTTGCTTGAGCGAACTTATCGGGCGGAGATAAGAAAAGGAGGCTAATCGTTACGCGAAAAAGCTCGCATGGCGCGAGTTTTATGTTCCCCATAGCTGGCTATAAGGCAAGGGCTCGTAATCGACGAGTGTCGCTTGGCTTTTGCGCGATTTATAACTTACTTATCGCGGGAAAGGTGAGAATGCCTACTGCGCTTGTTCCCCTCGATACTTGTGTGTCATGTATGCGTATACGTGTGTTTTGACGCGAGACGTTGTTTTTGTAGGTCAACGCGCCGAGTAATTGATTCCAGCTTATTGAGACTATACTTCCCTCTCTCGGGCTCGTTATTTTTTTCGTAATTTTACGCACAATTTGAATAAGGAAAATAAAATATAACATAATACATTATCAGGCGCAAAATTATTTCGATTACACCGTGACATCTCTCTCTTTCGGTATATACGCACTAGTTGAAACTCTGGTGGGAGGGAAGAGCGTGAGTAACCAGAGCGACGTTACCTGCTCCTCTCTCGGGGCAACAACTAGCGGGAAAAACAAACCTCCCACGCGTTTCGTCGACTCGAACTAAACACTGCACCGAGAGCCAACTCGGCGACGCACCTGCCTCGGTGAGTCGTCCCAAAGTCGAAGCTAAACAGTAGTTGGTAGGATAAGCCGGAGGAAGGAGCGAAGAGCAAAGTCGCGCTTACGTCGAAAATCAAGTCGGCATTCCAAGAGCCGACCTAATTAAAAACGCCCGAGGCGATCGCTCTTACAGGCTCCCTCCCTCTCGCCTCTCTACGTCTCTCCGCCGTGGTTATTACGTCGCGGTGACGCGGGCCCAAGTCCGATGAGCAGCGATTATGACATTAGACCAGGGGGGAAGAGAGGGCGTGACGTGCGCACGCCCGGGGGACGACGTAAACACGTGGATTAGCCTCGTTAACCGAGCCCGGAGACAAAAGACCTCGCTCGTGATGAGCCGAAAAAAAACGTGGAAAAAGATTAAAGGCAGGGGGAAAGGGTACGTGCTCTGACCTGGATATATCGTCAATGGCTCGACTTTAGAAGAACGGCTATTGTCACTCTGTATACACGCGGACGTGCTCTGACGTTTTTCTTTTTTTCCCTCAGCTCCGGGTGAGAATGAATTTTCCGGGAGTGTCTCTTTTTCTCTTTTCTTTTACTCTGTGCAACGCACGTTTGGCAAAGGTGGGATTCTCGTTGGAATCGACGATGATTTATTCATTCGCGGGATTATTGACGATGAGCCAACGGACGTTGGGGAAAGAGAGATACAGCGTCGACGATGAATCGCGTCGCGATTCGAAATCAGATGCGTAGAATCAAACTAACACAATTGAGACGATATTTTTCGGATAAGCGAGGAGAGAGCACTAATTGTGCGCGACTGATAAATCGACGAACGAGAAATCATTCTAAATTATTCCAATCACCGGATACACTTCCGAACTCAATGAAACGGATTGGATAAACTTTATTCTATTGGAGAGCGCGCCTGTTGCCCCTCCTTGCAAATTTGTCCAACGAAATTTCCCGAGTTTATTTTATAATTTAATCGATCGATTATTATTATATCCTCCGCGCACTCGCAACTTTGCTCGTTAAACATTTCGCGAACTTTCCGAGCAACCCACTCCCTCCATTAATCGGCCAAATAAAGGCAGAAATTGAACATTTCAACGAAAACGTCGCATCGGAGAGAAAAAAGCACACATACAGAGACAACAAGCGTACGATCAAAGAGAAATACGAAATCGCACCGAGGCACGAGTGTACTCGGCAATCAAGCTCTCGATTACTATTCCGCAACGCGGCTCGACACGCACACAGCGATATGCCAGCCCGTGGGTATTTAACGTCTATCCGTTGCGCAAGCGTTAAATACCCAGGGCTCGCATCGTCGGCTATTTAGCAAACAAAACCCGAAATCGAGCGCGGGTTGAACGTCCGATGGCAAAAGCAGCGAGCTCTTGAGAAAATAGCGCGGAGCAATTAAAAAACGGCGCCGCGCGGCAACGGCCAATTAACGCGGCCCGATAACCGATCACGGGCATCGATCCTATTTATCTCGCTGCCCTCCCCCTCTCTCCTATCGCGCGCTCGTTGCACTTTCACGCTCCGCGTGTCACGCATAAAGCGGCCCGATGTTGCTTTTCAGCTCTCCCAGCTATACCTGCACCATTCTTCTCCGATTTTTTTCAACATTTTTCCCCTATACAGTTCACTTCTTATTAGCTACTGGGGTACGAATTGGTTTTATCTCGAATTTACTTATGGTTCCCGCTAAATGCAACACCGACCTACAGCGTACAAATTGCAATTCATTTATTGCAGTATTATGACGCGCAGAGCGCAAGATCCGGCTGGGATTCCGGAATAGCCCGAGCCAGGGAAACAATAGAAAAGCATGCCGAGGACGCAACACTTCCGGGCCATTGTTATCTCTCGAGCCCAGCTGGCCCCGGAAACATCGAATGGCCCGCTCTGAAGCCGAAACGCCGGCAGCTCTCGTACGTAGATTAGCCACAGGTAGACAATATACGCCTCCGTATCCCAAGGCCCGATCGCTCTTATCAAAGCCCCTGTACCGCCTTGAACGCTCTTTAAAAGCAACCGTTACGACAATCCGTAATTGCGCGTCTGGCCAAATTCAATTAGATCATCGCGCGTGCAGCTGTAGTTATTCCGACGCCGCGTGTACTCCAACGTCATTTCTCCCTCTCCCCAAGCATAATACAACGCTGCACGACGTCCGCTTTCGTGTTCCTCCAGCTTTATACGCCAGCCGCCGGCAGGAGCTCGCTTTTCCCAGAATTTCGAAATGCCTCGGAGCTGAGCACGGCGATCGTATAGGAAAAGGGAAAAAAGAGCTAGTCTCGCTGATATTTGTGTGTACACAGGTATGCCGATTCTACGCGTGTATTTTCCAGGATGCGTGTATTCTGCTGGTTTTGCATAATATTACGTGTATAGAGATACACTGCTGGAGCCTTTCTCGTTTCCGATTCGTCGATTTCTCGGAAGCCCGTCGGTGTAGCCGTCGCGCACACACGCCGGAATTACGCGGATTAAAGGCTAAAGCTGGATATATCGAGAGCAATAGTCGAATCGGCTTGTTCTCTCTCTTCTACACGAGCAGATGGGTTGGTTTTACGTATACCTGGGTACGAGCGTATGCTGCTGGTAAACGAGTAAAAAAAAAGACTAGCGTGGCTTGATAAATGACTCACCATGCGGGCTGAGCCGACGCGGCTCGGGAAAAAAAGAAGTGCGAGGAAAAAACGAAGCAAAAGACTAGCGTATATCGAGCAGAGTGTCAATCAGCTCGTGGAACACGCCTGTAGACAGCAGGCGGTTTTTAAATGGCGAAATCGGCGATAAAGACGATGCTACGGTGAATCCGACATTGAATGAAAATTCAATCAGACGCGCAAACGTGCATATGCCTGTATGTGTGGCTGAGTGTGAGTCTTTATCTAAATTGGCTTCGTTTGTAATAAACGAGCTCTGGTCCCCATAATCTCGCCTATACCTTTCAACCGCACTCGTCATTAATAAACGCGCGCACCTACAGGGTTTAAGCGCGCTCGCCCATAAATCGCCCGATTTCTAAAATATCAGCCCGCTATAAACGCAGACTCACATACACACCTATTGCACAAATCATCATTAAAAGCCGCTTGTGCGTCGAACGAAATCTCGATAGGTAGGAAATGAAATTCAAAACGCGCAATCCCATTAGCGCGAGTCGTTTATATTTATTTAACGCGTACATTTATATACGAATGCCAATCGTTCGGCAACTGCGCCGTTATAACTCGGCGCCCACGCGGAAACTAGCCTGCTGCATCCTACAGCAGTAGCAGCTCTATACCAATCCTCCGACTACATTATTTAAAACGAAAGGAAGAAAGAGAGGAGCTGCGGCTCGCGCGAATGCGATATGTTCGAGCGCACACAGACACACACGGAGAGGCGCTGGGGGGAAGGGGGCTTAGTCACGAAAAGCTATGCACGCGGCGAATCGTCCGATTTCGATTGCTCACGTGAGCTACCGTTAGCTCCTTCTCTTTTAAGGTGGTTCCTACGGCAAGAGAGAGAAAGAGATATGTGTGCGAGAGAGAGGAAGAGTAAACAGTTGCGTGGCGCTACTGTCGCCTATGTTAAAC